>OOFC01006558.1:52709-75349 GCA_900323345.1 Pseudochromis fuscus
GAGTCATCTGTATAAATGTGGCATATGGTCCTATCTCCCAATGTTAAAGAATCCTTCAAAAAATTCCTGGATCCAGACGGTGATCCAGATCACTTCCAAAATCTAATCATTTGTTCCTTATCCCCATCTGGACAATCCCTGAAAATTTCATCAAAATCCATCTGTAACTTTTAGAGTTATTTTGGAAACCAACAGACAAACCCCGGCAAAAACATAACCTCCTTGGCGGAGGTAATTATCATGGTAAAAATAGCAATAGATGAAGAATATTTGACTTACTGCTCCTCTTTCCATAAAATGTGGTTGTTGGTATTGCTGCCATCTTGATAGAGGTAAAAAAAAAGAAAAAGTAAAGTTCCCAGATGCAAACCATCACATGACACATCACTGATAATACTCCAAATGCGTCAGGAAGATACAGGTGAACAAAATGTCCATTATAATGGACATAAATGAATGGGCTGGGTCTCAGGAGGATATATATATATATATGTGTGTGTGTGTGTGTGTGTGTGTTTGTGTGTGTGTGTCTTTGTTTTGAAACAGGTGTAAACATGGAGATGCTGGGTCGCCGGGCGCTGTGGGAGGTGGGCCTGAACTACGGCCACGGCACAGGTCACGGTGTTGGAAACTACTTTGGAGTTCATGAGTGTACGGCCCTTTTTATCATCATCCATATGTTCTTACACAGATACCTCACTGTACTCACAAAGAGACTGTTCATGATTTTACTTTAAACGCAGCAGGGCTACTGGCTAAGCCTGATAAAATGAATAAGTTAGAGAGCAATTATCACATGTGCACTCACATTGTATTTTGCAATGCAGCCACTTATGGTGTAACTACATCACTACAAAAGTCAGAAGAAGGAAAATGAATGGGTTTGCAAAGTGAAGTTGATTTAATCTTGATCAACTAATGTTACTTTGTCACACTCAGGTGTTCCAGTGTAAATGTTTTTCACATAAATTGTGGTTCATGCTAAGTTTCAGAAAATATGGAAAAATAACTAAATAAACTTAATTTCAAAATCAAAAATCAAAAACATGAATATATATAATAACAGTGAGACCCTATAGAAATGGGTTTAGAAACTTTATTAAAGGGATCTCTCCTCACGAAGAGTTTATTCCACAGTGTTGAGCCAAAACAGTAAAATTATTAAATCCCTGTTGTCTTTTACATTATATGTACAGGACAGGTCTTAAGAAACCTGTTTTCAGGTATCTTAAAAAGGTATTAAAAATCATATGTGGCTTTTCTTGCCTAAATACTCAAGTCATGGTTTATGTCACCAAATTTTTTCTATTGTGCAACCTACAATCCCAAAATCCAAAAACATTCAATTTACTGTAACTATGACAGAAGAAAACAAGGAACAAAGTCACATTTCTAAACCTGTCACTAATGATCATATAATCAACTAATAGTTTAACGTAGTAACAATTTTGGCTCAAACAGTACTTTATTCAAATAATACACTGTACAAAAGTATGAAGTATATAAAAGTAATTCATGCGTTGGCGAGACAGACCTATCATTTCCTTTTTTTTTTCAAACTGTGGCAGGTGTGATCATGAAAACAGCATTAAAAGATCTTGAATTTTCTCAACTTTGCTAAACCCTGCAGAACATGACTTGTAACATGTTTTAATGTTCGTGTAATGATAAGATGTACAGTTTTTTAACTTCTGCTGTTTGTATATGAGATAAACTGTATTTTAATCAGTTAATACTGTAATATCTTCTCAGGGCCAGTTGGTTTTCAGGGCAACAACATTCCCTTCAGAGCCGGCATGTTTACATCTATTGGTGAGATTTTTATTTTCTTTTTCAAAAGAAATCCTCATAAGCTCCAAAAAACACAACGTGATGATAACTTGAACCCTCCAGGGTTTCTGATACCTGGAAAAGCTCTGATACTGTTGTTTTTCTCCTGTGATATCAGATACTTCTTTGTATCTACAGAACTGAGTTTATGCCAGTTTTGTATATAAAGAGGAACCAGTAACCTGAAAACTCTCTGTGGTATTTGGGGGAAATTAACTTTGCATTTCACGCTGAAAGTGTTAGGATGCAGAAAAATGCCAAACTGATGCTTGTTTCCATTAGAACCTGGATATTATAAAGAAAATGACTTTGGGATCCGAATCGAAGATGTTGTTGTGATTGTACCAGCTAATACCCAGGTAAAAACAAAATACACTTTATTGATAATCTAGAATTATATTAGTGATTGCCTGCTTTAATATACAGTTAAAACAATATCAGGTTAATTGTAAGTTAACTGTGTTTGTTAATGTACTTTTCCATCCTCTTCCATCCAGTATGGACATAACTACCTGACCTTTGACACAGTGTCACTGGTTCCATATGACAGGAAGCTGATTGACACCTCGCTCCTCAGCTCACAGCAGGTAAGAAATTGTATCTTACTGCATTTTCAAGTATTTAATTACAAAAAATTATATTTTTAAAACAGTGGTAATAAGAAGTGCTGACCCAACACATAAATAAAAATAAAGCAACAAGCTGTGATGTGAGTTTGCTTCCCTAAAGCCATAATCAGTTTCTGTTTTAAATATGTAAATACCTTTGGGTATTCGAGAGTGAGATACCAGCCGGGTCTTTCTTTTTCCTGCCTTACGAGGCCTGGTTTCCTCTTAAAATCCCCCTTTACGCTTTGGGTTGAAGTGTTTCTGCAGCTCAGAGATCAAAACATTCTTGAAGAAAACAAAACCATGTGTGAAATCCACTTCTGTGTTTTGTTTCTTTTCATCAGAAGAAAAAATGTAAGGTAATGTTAGAACATTGTGTTTATAAAACTGCGTTAAATTTTTACAGACAAAACAAAAAGTGTTTGTGGTACAATTTATATTTAGATTTCTAGTATTGTTTAATACTACAGGTGACCAAGAGGCAGAATGTACCCTGGGGGATCAAGTACTGATCCCTGTGCAACACCTTTTTTGTGCATGTTGTTACTCTGAATTTAAATAAAGCTCATTCAATTGGAATATGAAACACAGTCATTGGGTTTTTAAAGCAGTACGTGTTTAGGGCATGTTCACTAAGAGTGGTGTTTGCTCTCTAGCTTCAGTGGCTGAATAAATACTACGAGACGATCCGACAGCTGGTGGGTCCTGAGCTGGACAAACAGAAACTACATGAGGAGAAGGACTGGATGCTCAAAAACACAGAGCCCTTCACTGGATCAGGATCGTCTGCGTCCGTCACTTCTTCCTCACTGACCCTCATCGCTCTGGCCGTCGCTCTACTCCACAATATTGTCTAAGCATCTCCATCTCTATTGCACTCACTCCATTCACAGCCGCAGACTTGCACACTAATGTTACCCCTATGCAGTCTCTATTGAGCAGCTATATCAGATGAGAGATGCACTGCTATTTAGCATTTTTTTTAATTGAAAGATATATTTAATAATTTAATTGTGTGGATAAATGTGGTCTTCAACCTTTAAAATGATTTTATGTGTGATTTTTGGGTGTTTTAGCTTTTGAGTTTATAAACTGGACATTTGTATGACCAGATAATATAATTTCTATTTTATTAAAGTAACACTCTTTACAACAGAGGTGTGGAAAACTCCTTCCCCGCAGAGTGTGCATAATACTTTATGTTGGTTGACTTTTCCATCTTGCATATTTGTACAAAAATTTCCCATTGAGAGGGCGTTCTGTTTAAAACACACACACACACACACACACACACACACACAAAACCGATGCTGTTTTGCATCCTCCCTCATAATTGGTTGGTTCTGCTGCCTGTTAATTCATTTGTGAATATAAATTATTTTTGATTATTATTGATTGAGGGCTGACTGAGTTATGGAAGTAGCTAGTGTTACAGTTTTTCTCTTAACCCTCCAGCAATTATAAAATTATTATGTGACTTTTGAATTAAGGAGAAGTCTCCTAAATCCCCATAGAATTACCAAGTAATATTCAGTATAAAGAGAAGAAAATGAAGGCAGGTAAGTAATTTGTAATCTAGTCCTTTTGGCAACAGCAGTACTTTTAGTGAACCATAAATAAGGCAGGCCACTGCTGTCACTGAGCCCACAAAACACTGGTTTCACCAGTAAACAAACTTTACAAACTGCTCTAGAATCAGAATGTGATGTGTCCTATATATTTGATTACACAGCTGTCACAATTTGTAAACCCAATTAAACTATGTGGTACAAAGTTTAGCTAAGTTACCTGCTAGCAAGTGGCAGCTTTATGTGTACACTAACTGGTTACTCAGGTTGAGACTACGGCATGAGAGAGACACCCTTTTCATTTGTCTTCTCTCTTGTAAAATTAAAAACTACTGTTTATAAACAGTCAGACATTCATCTTCTGTACCTGCTTATCCAAACTGGGTCATGGGTACACCCTGGACAGGTCATCAGGCTATCACAGGGTGCACACAAAGACGGACATCCACACTCACACCTATGGTCAATTTAGAATAATCATTTCACCTAACAAGCATGTCTTTGGACTGTAGGAGGAAACCGGAGTACCCTGGTTTATAAACAGTAGAAATATAAAACTTTTGAACATCTTTTTGGTGAAGTTCGTTTTTTGGACATTTGGAAATTTCTTCATGTGGTCACTGAGGGAAAATCATCCCCATACTTGGACAACGAAAAACAAAAGAGGAGGTTAATGGTTTTCAAGTCATATTTTTTAACTTTTAGAAGAAAAAAATAGAAATTCAAAATCAAGTGGTTGGTTAATGTACAAGTGGTCAACCACCTCATCTCAGGTAAACAGCAGCTTTTCCATAGATTTAACATTCACCTCTATCTCTTGGCAGGAAATACAAATAGGTACATTTCCCAAAATGCTGAACTCACTTCCCTTTAGTAGAAAATCCTTTCATTTTCGAAATTTGAACATCAACTCATTCACAGGTGGATGTCCAGCATCCACCAACGTCACTCGCTCCATTAGAGCTATCTACTTTTGTCTGCAGCTCTGAGCAGCTTGTGCCCACAGGCAGCTGACTGCCTGGAAACCGTTCTGTCAGCGTGTCTTGAAGGTGTGAAAATGTTGCTAACAATCAACACCCTACATCTGCAAGCCCTGATCGCACGTGTATCTCTACAAGCACATGAGGAACCCCTTTCAAATAGAAAGTTGGACAGCTCTCAGAAAAGGCGTCTTCATCCACATCCACTCTGCAACGTGTTTGTGGTAAAGAGACAAAAAGAGGAACAAGCAAGTATGAGATCATTGTTTTTGTTCTGGTAACAAAAGTCTGTTCAACTTGTGTTCTGTACTTCCTGTAAAACAGTCACATGCAGACATGAAGACACTCATCTTCAGTTATACTCCTTCTGCAAAGTAACTATTTAGAACCTGCGGACTGAACAGAAGTTGTGTTTACAGTCATTATTTCCAACCAGAAAACATTATGTGTCCTTGAGGTCTAAACATGTGATCATGTGTATTTTCTTCCTTATAAAACTTATGAATGTAACTGTATTGTTATATCCATGTCAGCTAGCTAACAGTCTCCCTGTTCACAGTCAATAGATGAAGCAACTGGAATACTGAACATTACTTGTGTGAGTGTCTGTATGTGTAATATAAACAAAACACAGATTCCATTTTAAAATATTGCTCCATAGTACAATTTAGTGGCCAGCGACTCCAAAGGACACTTTAAGTACAGTGCATAAATGTGGTACCTATGCTCCATGGTCATCAAAATGTAGAGGTCTTCCAAGTCTGGACAGGAGAGAGACAAGAATGTTTGCTATTGCGTTCTTGTTATTGCAGGTTATAGTCTGCCTCCACAGCCCCAAAGAGGACCGGGATCCAGTGGACATTGGTGCAAGATTAGGACTGTGCAGATGATCTTTCTCTGCCCCACACACCAAGTTTAGAAACATCATCATGAAGCCTGTCCTGCATGTAGCTGAGGCCCATGAGAATGAGCACCACATTAATGAAGAGAATACAGATGTTGATCAACACCTGTCTCACAAGGATTCCCCAGACCCACTGACCAGAGACCAACAACAACCAGGCAATATGGTGGAAATGCTGGACATGGGTCACCTGCTCCCTACATAAACCTGCCTCCAGCATTACACTGCCTTCACCTGGAAGCCACGAGAAAAAGGGAAATCAGGACAGACAAAACAAAAACAGCTGTTGATTTGAGAGGCGGACAGCTGGAGCGGCTGGTCCAGGACCATGATAACTGAAGAGGCTTTGTCATCAGCCTGCACCTCAGGTGTAGCTACCACAACTCTTCTAATAGACTACCATTTATTTATTGTACATTTTACTACATGGCATCTATCCGAGAACCAAGAAATAATGTATATTTTTCTCTTCTTACCAAAGTAACCTTTTAGATGTAGGACTTTGTAATGAACTTTTATTTTTATACTTCTACAGTGCATCACCCCATTGATAAATGTCTGAATGTTTCTTCATTCTTGTATCTTGCAAATATCACTGAACTCTTGCTTGTTGTTTTCATCCCTTTAAGATCTTCAGACGGATCAGTTTCTTGCCAACCTTGAGTCGCTCGAGTGACAGGAAACTAAAATAGGGCATCATCTTGTCATGTGGTTTTCTCTCCATCAAAATAACAAGTTACACTTGACTTGTATTGTACTTCCCTCTCTGCATTCAGCACCAGACTGAGTATATATTCAAAACACGCACATTTCTGTGAGTCACTCCAGCTGATTTTGTTATAATCGGCCATTTTGGTTGTTTTGTTACTGTGTCACCTGGAATCTGGCTTTGCAACTCATTAGTCTCTTAAATTGTTGGGTAAATATCTCCAGCTAGATGAGCTGGATGTGTCTGACCACCAGTTTGTTGTTATGGCTTCCTGCAGCTGCAGAGCCTTTAGTGAGTTTCTAAATATGTCATATTTAGATTTCTTTCACTTCCACACTTAAGCTGCAGTGACAACTGTGTGCTCACTGTAACTACAGCCCAACTACAACCTCAGAGTCTTGAGACTGTTATCTGTCCAGGACATGATGAACACACAGAGCTGGCTGACCACACAGACGTTATGATACGTAACAGCACATTTAAAAACTCTGTAGGAGTAAAAATGTTGTAACACGGTGGTTGGGAAACGTGTCCTCCCTATTCACACAGCTGTGATAGTGCAACAAGGACTGGTTTTTGAAACAACTGCTCCTCACTGATGATCCTGCAGACAACTTTCATTAGACTGAACATGTTGAATATGAGCAACTAGAGGTGGATTTTTCCTCCCAGCAGTAAAAAAAGATCATTTGTTTGGCAGGATTCACTAATTACAGACTTTCTCTTTGACTTTTGTTTGTAGTGACACAGTAAACTAAGTTGTATTGACATCTTCATGAACTGTTTTGCGTGTCGGTTCAGTTTCAAGCCACAGAGAGCTGGTGGCACGCAATTATGAGCAATACATGTAACAGTCTCTCTGCAATCCAAAAACAGGGTTTGCCTTTCTGTTTCAGTGTGGCCATGTGACTTCCTGACTTCTGCACTTCATTCGGCTGCAGTGAAGTGCACCTCAGCCTTCCTCTGTTTTTTGTGTGTGTGTGTGTGTGTGTGTGTGTGTGTTTTTTTCGCCTGACTTTGGCTGCCACAGCACAGTGAGAGAAACCTTCAGTGATTAAACCCGGTACAGCTTTCTCACTGCTTTTTGTCCAGAGACATCCCAAACTTGTTAAGGAACAAGATGCTGAGGCGAAAGCCTTCAAATGCCTCAGAGAAGGAGCAGGTGCAGAAGAAGAAGGTGAGCTGAGTTTGTAGTTTTTACTTTGTTTGATGGTGGGGAGAGGGTAAATACAATGTGCAGAGTTCTGGCTTTGATATTTGGAAATATTAGAGACACCCTGTTGTGAACAGACCTGGTTACGCACTTGTTCGGACAACATCATGTACAGCTCTTTGTGTGAAGAGCTTTTCAACACAGGATGTTATCTCGAGAGCGCTCAAACCAGCGGTGATGCTGAACAAAACCCACATGCAGAAAAACACCCAAAACTTAAAGCTCAACAAGATATTTTGACTAAACAAGATCATTTTCTAAGTTTTCTAATTAAGCTTCGACCACAGCTTGTGTTTTGTGCTCTTTTAGAAAAGTCGAGTTCCTCTATTCTGGCTGGGTGAATCATTGTGCAGATGTAGTTTGAGTCAGAAACAGCTTTGTGGCTTCTGCTGCCTTCGTCTCCAGCTGCCACCATGAGTGCGAGCCTCCTACACTCGACACCAGTGGCCTCATTTTCCATCCACAGCTCCCCTCCTGTGGTCTAATTCACGCCTTGTCATTACACATCTCACTGCCTTTGTTCTTTGTTCACCAGCAGCAGTTGACGCTGGAGAACACTGTCGTCTCTGCTGTTGTCAGTGTTAACAGCAGATTTATGTTTGGTGGAAAGTTTGTGGCTGTTAGATGAGAACGGGAGCTGAAAATGTAACATTCAAAAGCTGAATGCGTCATATTAAAGGCCATGTGCTGCTCTGACTGCACTGGTGGTTAAATTCTCCAGGTGAGCCACAAACCATCAGCCGCTGGTGCTGACTGGATGCTTGCAGTGACTGGCTGCAAGCAGTTGCTAAAGCTTTGCCCGTTTCCTGTGGTTTCAAGAAAGAGAGAAGGATGAGATGCGATAAGACTTCACACAGTGACGTGGTGATATGGAAAATTAGAAAAAGAGTTTCCACTACAGCTACAAAAAAGACTTGAAATGTGGAAAGTTATGCAAAAAAAATGTAGTTTGGTCCAAAGTCCAAACTAGATTTTGAGGTTCTGCAAATGACGTCTCATATACTGGACCAGAACTGAGAGGATCAGTGTGTTCATTGATAAGTTTAACAAAAAAAGAAAAAATCAGTTATTAATTGTTTAAACAAAAATGAGTTCTTGTCAGATCCTCAGTTATGAGGATCTGTAAAGTGAATATCTTCAGGTTTATAACAACAACATTTTCTGCAGCTTTTAGGGAATATGATTGTCAGTGTTCTATTAACCAATCTGAAAATAATAAAGTATTGCAGGCTTAGAAATTTTATTTACATCTATCTTTTTTCATATTCAGAGAAGAAACGTGTATCTTAATGCTGACACTGAGATTTTCTTTTCTTGTATCATTTTGTTAAGTGAATACAAGCTATTTATTGCTGCTGAATCCACTACACGTCATTACTTTTGTGTTTCCTGGTAAACTGCTCAGCCACATTTCTAATGACCCAGATTTGTTGAAAGCTGTGTGAGTAGAAACTGGGCAGTTTGTCCTTCCAAGAAATTCCTCTGCAGATTCATTCTGTTCACACATTTGAAGAGATAGGAACATATTGTGTGCACACAACCGTGAGATGAGCGTTATCAGTCCTGCACCAAAAACCACCAAACAACCGGCAGGCATGTTTCTAATGTTTTTCTTGCTTTTGTGTTTACATTCATTGGCCCTCTGCTGTTTACGGTGTGCGAATTTTTTTGCCGTACTCAGTGAGTTTTTCAAATAAATCTCCAATGTGCTTGCAGCTCACCCTGCAGAGGTCCAGCAGCTTCAAGGATTTTATGAAGCACAAACCCACCTCTCCTGTTGTGTCAGAGAAGGAGATGCCCTTGGAGGAGAATGTAAGTTGTTCCTCTCAAACATACAAAGAAAAATTCTCACAGTGTGGAGAAGTAGAAGTAGATATATCTTGTAATCTTTGTTTGTTTAAGTTCCTAAATGACAGTTCCTGTAAATATTTAATCACATTGTTCCTCATAGACGATGCTGCATCCAGGAGACACCAAAGAGGCAGAAACTGTTATCAGTTACGGCTGTTACAGAAGTGCCCCCTTTGTGTGCTTCCTGATTTACTACAGTAAAATTCACAGAATCTATCAGCCACTTCCCAGCAACATTAGTCTCACTGAGTGGAAGTTAGAGGACGATGAGTGTAGAAGTACAGAAAGGGAGAGGAAGTAAGAAGGAGAAGCGCTGCACTGAGCGCAGATGACAGCAGCATGCAGACAGGATGTCCTCTGGTGTCAGCTAGTCAAGCAGAGAGCCTCCGAGTCTGCAGACGGTCCTCCCCCCAGAGAATTTATGCAGTTTGAATTCAGCATTATTCATTTTTGTTTCGATCATTTATCTTATCATCACACCCCTCTCTGTTTCTCTGTTGTCACTTTGTCCTTGTCAATGTGGCGACTGCA
This sequence comes from Pseudochromis fuscus, assembly GCA_900323345.1. Lineage (NCBI taxonomy): Eukaryota > Metazoa > Chordata > Actinopteri > Pseudochromidae > Pseudochromis > Pseudochromis fuscus. Next base: position 62,904 of record OOFC01006558.1, read on the forward strand.
TGTTCTTCATAAACTGTTTTCTCTCCACTATAGAGTTCAATCAAGTAATGAAGGGCAGCATCATTATAAGAGTCGTTAAAAGCTCCAAAACACTATTTGAATACTTATTGTATCAGGAATAAAACACACTTCTAGCTGTTGAAGTTGAGCAGCTGCAGCAGAAAGTGGCTCGCTGTATCAGCTGCAACAAACAGCCTCATAAAAACACTGAAAACATAATTAGCCTTCATTAACATGCACACAGTTCAGCTGCAGAGTTTGGTAACACTCTGAAAAACTGTTTTTCAGTACCTGGCCACAATAGGGGGCAGGTGTGTATGTGTGTGTATGCGACTTTGTGGGTATCAGCAGTGCGTGTGTAGGAACCTCATTACCACACCGTCTGTAGGTTTTCTAGTTTGTGAGAACTGAACTACTTTTGTGACCACAGCGAGCTTTACTTCATATCACTGGCACAGTTGGGATTTTTTTTTCCATTTTTCTCAGACTTTGCGTCACTTTTCTCATTTTAAATAATTGTTTCATGTGCCCTCTCGTCTCCTGTCAACAGCTTGTTAAATGATATATTTATTTTTTTGTTCGTCTCAGGTGGTTAACGATGTGACAGCAGAAGAAGCAGTGAAAAGTGGCAGCAAACTGGGAAAGAAATGGCGCAATGTCATCTCACGTACGATGACACGCAAAACCTCTAAGATGGTGCAGAAGGCTCTGGCTGAAGAAGGGGTAAAAGTTACACTAACACGTCTAACATGTGAAGGTCACAGTGCTTAAGTAGTCACATTCAATACATTAAAATAGCATCCACTACACGAGTAATGCTGGCGTCTGTAAAAACACTCCTGAGATAGAGAGTTGTTGCAAGCACTTCAAGTTGTCTCCACCTCCTGGACAGATGCATGTACTGCATTTTCCAAAACGAAGGTAAAATATTGTCAGTGGTTGATCCACTCAGGCACAGAGTTTCCATCTGATGCTCCTTTATATTTTTACTCCTTTGTAATTTTCTAACAATTAAAATAAGAATATTGTGTTGCAGGAGTATGCAAAGAATTTCATTTCATTATAGCTCAACAATAACAGTAAAATATTACATACACATTAGCCATTAACCTTCATTCATCAGCAACTTCCAATAATATATAATTGGATTCACAGAGCCATCTTTTTAGGATTGATAACTTTACTGTGATATTTTAGTGTATTCTGCTTTTACTTAAATATCAAGTGATTTGTCATTACAGGATTAATGTGAGTATTCACAAAGGCAAACCAGAACTGGACCAATACTGTATAAGAAAACATCTTCTGTTGTTAAAAATAAAAAGTGCTGCCCTGAAGCCTTTGACTTTGCTTTTTCTAACTCATGTTGAGTCTGGCCTGAGATTGAGCCTTAACTTTCAGTTTAATCAGAGAGCTCTGTAACTGTAGCAACAGTTTATCTTGTCTGTGAACAGTTTTTTGTCAGGTTCTGTTATTTTCAAATATGTTTCAACCATTCCCTGACCCTCAGCCCCAGTTGGACATTTTAGATATTTAAGTGACCTGAAGGTGAGCTGACCTCTGACCTGCACTGTTGTCCCCTCTGTCTCCAGGGGGAGAGCGGCGAGGAGCTGTCGCCCGTCTCCTCCGACTGGATTCCAGATCTGATCGCAGGACAGAGGACGTCTGTGTGCTCCTCGGGCTCAGAGGACACCATGCCCAGCCCCATCAGCCGCCAGCTCTCCGGCAGTAAGTGTGCAGCCGTACACCAGAGCTTTTCAAAGTGTGACTGAGAAACCAGAGGCAAAGGCAGACGCCATCATAACTCAGTGAAGTCTGACTACACAGACACAATATTGTATTCAGTGTGACTTACACTCCCCAAAGATTAAAAGAATATATTTAGGATGAATGTTATCCCAGATGTCGGCTCAAAAATCAAAGCAAGAAGATGCTGCTTGTAACTCCCGGGCTCTGTTTCACTAAGACACTGTATACTGCTCTGTAGCGGTAACACTTGGCAGCTAAGACATGTGTTTCCATGGTAACACTCACTGACACCTGCTGACAGAAGCATGGCTCATAATTTGTGGTTTGGTGATAATATTACAAGAAGGAAAGTCTTTGCTGGATGTTTTCCAGCAAAATATTCTTGAAGATATTCTGGATTGAAGGTTAGATTCAGATATTCAGTCAGACCTGTTTGTTTTTTTTAAAAGGTATTAAATCCTTCTAAATTCATAGCTAATTAATTCTATTTAAGATGGTTTAAGTTTAGATGTCTGACTGAAGTCTGACTGTTGAGTCTATCTTAGAGAAATTTACTTTCCTAAAAATACACAGAACCATTTTTATTTTGTGGATTTTCTGTCTTTTATTTATTTTACTACTTTTAACTCTTTGATTTTTATTGTTTTATTAAAAGCATTGTATCAGTTTTTTGCACTTAGTTGATTATTTATTGTTTATTATTAGAGAATTTAATTTAATTTTTTTTTATTGTTTTATGATTTTATATGCAGCACTTTGGAAACATTCTTGTTTAAATGTGCTATATAAACAAAATGAAACATTTTTAGGTTTTGTTCAGTATCAGAGTAACAGCTGTTTTTACAACACTGGGTTCACTGCAAACAGATCATAGCTGTAGCATGTTTTTAATATAATATAATATAATAATGATGCCTGTTCATGTCCACGGACTTTCTAAACATTTCTTTGACGTTATAAAGTTTTTTTATTTTTGTATTGTTGGAATCATATAAAGATTTTCACAGTGTGTTGGGTGTGGTGGGTGTGGAGTGTTGGAGGACTCAGGGTGAATCTGACCCAGCTTCTTATCTGTCCTCCTCAGGCAGCGACAGACAGAGCCTGGACAGTGGGTACTGCCAGAGGGACAGCATGAGACTGGAGGAGAATGGCGTCCCTTACAATGGACCGTTCTGTGGTCGCGCTCTTGTCCACACCGACTTCACACCCAGCCCTTACGACGTGGAGTCACTGAAACTCCAAGTGAGTCTCAGGGGGAAGTCGTCCTCGCTGTCTGTGATTTGGCCCTCGGCCTTGTCTGCTGTCTCGCCGAGTTGTCCTCCGGGGAGCTTGTTAACCGTGTGAAACAAGACGGGGCGTTTTGATTATCATCCGTGACGGAGGAGTTTAATTTACAAGGCCGACTGCATGTTTGACAGAATTACATATACTCAGTAATGGCTGTGTCACTGCAGTGCAAATTACACACGATAAGAAAAGTTCATTCACATTTCTTCCACACAAGTGATAATGATTTTGAGTAATTAGACGGTTCATCGAGCAGCAGGACAAACACTCAGCTCCTGTTGTGTTTCACACTCACACTCACAGTTGAACCTCAACTGTTAATGAACTGAGAACAAATTCTTGTTTTCACCTGTTTCCTTTGAGTCAGGCTGTTGTTAGATTCATGATTCATCTCTCTCACAGAAAGGAGACGTCATCCACATCATCGAGAAGCCCCCTGTGGGCACCTGGACAGGGAAACTCAACAACAAGGTCGGCTCCTTTAAGTTCATCTATGTCAACCTCCTGCCCGACGAGAGTCCCCCGGCCAGGAGGAGACGCTGCAACAGCAAGAACTGCAAAGACAAATCCAAACCCAAAACCCTGGAAGAGGTCCTGGACAGCATTGGCCTGACGGTGAGACACACAGGCCTGAGGACTCACTGCTGTGGTTGTACAAATATGATCTCAGACATGTAAAACCCAAACTCTCTTGTTCCAGGAGCTGAGTTCGCTGCTGTCCATGCACGGTTTCCAGAGCCTGGAGGACTTTGCAGGACTGAAGGAATCTCACCTGAACGAGCTGAACATCACAGACCCAGAGCAGCGCTCCAAGATCCTGAACGCCTCTGACCTGCTCAGAGACTGTAGGTTTACACAGTGTGCTGCTGCAGCACCCAGAATATCTTACAATAAGAAAATAAAATCTAATCCAGAATTTCATTCTGGTTTAAAACATTTTACATGTTATAATGCTGCCATCACACTTTCTGCCTCAGCTACACGATTATGTGCATTTTATGGCTCAGCTGCAGTGCATTACACTCACTGTTTGCAGTCTGGCTCTGTAGTCTCTTGTAAGAAATCCCACTATGTCTTCATATCTCGTCTCGTCTGTGCTCCACTCTGACAGTTTATGGATTTTAATTTGCATCACAATCAGCAGCAGAAAAGCAATATTCTCTGTCGACTGGCTCTGAGCTCTCTGATCATCTCAAATCTCAATCAGTCTGCAGCATTCAGACTAACACTGAGATCAAGCAAAGTTTTTGGAGTAAGATTGTAATTAGACATGATCCGCTGTAATTCAACCTGAACGTCTACTTTTGATAGATTTAAAATAGATTTCTCTCATTAAAAACATTGTTTTTATTCATATACAATCTTTATTATCTGTCTACTTTTACTATCTATTATTAGTGTTCTGTATTGTGATTAAAGGGGAGATCAGGCCACTCGGTTCCAACCAAAGTTTTTCTTTTACTAATAATTTTTTTTAAAGCTGGACCTGATTTACTCCCAGTTATCAAGAAAAAAAAGAAGACAAACATGCAGCACATTTTTTAAAACCTTTACTATTTATTCTGCAATATCTGATAAAAATTAATTGATACTTCTCTCACTTTCACTGGGGGTGTAACATGTTACAGGTCAGCTGTTTTTTTCTTTGTTCATTTTAAGGTAAACCACTCGCCTGGAGAACACTGAAGGAACAAACACTAAGTGACTGTAACCTTAAAGGAACAGACCACAATGTGATGCTTTAACCTCAACATAGAGCATATTTGATGAGAAGATTGCAGCGCCCCCTAGTGTCACAACCAACATCTGTATTCAATCAGTCCCACTCTCCACCGGGAATTAACCAACTATAGATACATTCAACCACAACTTATAGGATTGGTGCTTTTGTAAAGGAACTGCAATTAATATTTTTTATAACAGTAAAAAAACAGTAGTCGAGTCCCATTTCCCTCAGGAGGTGTGAGAGACCCAAAACAGAGCTAGAGGAGAAGTCACACTGACCACTTCCATACATGCTCAGTATGATAAACAACAGTTTACATTAAGGTACATGTCTGTAGTTCCTCTCTGAAGCTGAACAGAGACAACTGCATTGAAACACTTGCACTGTATTAAAATATGATTTGTTTTGCCTTCATGTAGCTGAAGACGAGTCAGAGCCGGAGGAAGGGGAGGACAAATCTGGGGAAGACGCCAAGGAGCCGAGGGATTCGGGCTGTTTCGAGAGCTCAGAGAACCTGGAGAGTGGACGCGAGGAGCCGAAGATGGAGGAGGAGACGAACCAGAAAACTGAGGAACCTGAGCAGGAGTCAGAGCAGGAGTCAGAGCAGCAACAGGAGAGTCAAACAGAGCAGCTGGAGGCAGGAGAGCAGCTGGAGGCTGTGCAGGAGCAGCTGGAGCAGCTGACAGTGGACGAAGGATCCTGAGAGGTGATGGTGGAAATCTACTCCCACTTGTTTTACTGGTTGTCAGAGACTCCATGGATGCAGATTTAATACCATTAAAACATCTCTTCCTGGTGAGAGAGCAGACTGTTGACAATCTGAAAACTGTGTGAACACAGTGATTTCTGTTTCCCACAGTTTTACTTCATCTGTTGAGCAAGCAGCACAAGTTGTTTTCATCCATTATATTGTCTGAATTATGGTTTTGATTTCTGTTGTTGTTTACCATGAGGCATCATGTAAGGTGTCACATTATGATAGTACAGTTCAAGTGTTTAAATGTTTCTTTCTCTTCAGTGACTGATGTTTTCATGCATAAAGAATGTAAACCGTTTTCAACATATTTTCATGTAACTTGAATTCACTTGTTTTACATGTTTGTGACGTGTTATCATGAGGAAAAGCTGTAAATAGAATTAAAATTTTTAAAAAGTCAGTGAAATATGGATGATGCAGGCTGTTCACTAGTACACAATCAGGTTTTCAGCTTTTTTTCTTCAGCAAATAAATAATGATAAAAACCAGCATAATTAATCTGTATGATGGATAAAAGACTGGAGATATTTTGACTAAAACACTTTCATTTAAGATCACCGAACCAGCCGTTTCTGGAGGGTTCAACTAGATTTTACTGTCATGTGGACAACCTGCATTGATACATCTCCATGACAACATAACAGTTTCAATGGGTTGCTCTAAACTGTAAGATGTGATGGAAGGAGCCAGAAATTAATGTGTAAATGGATTGTTAGTGAACATTACGACACTTCGTCTGTGGGTCTAATTTGAATCAAACTTTTAAAGATGACCTATAATTATTGCTTATTTTCCATCTTTAATTTATAGTCTTGGTCTCCTCTGTATAGACTGCAGTTAAAAAAGGTTCAGGTTTGTCCATATATCCAGTCCCTCATTTCATCCTCTGTAAAGAGGCTGATTTGCTCCCGCCCCCCCATGTCAAAGACCTACTTTCTTCTGATTGGCTAACATCAGTGCGAGTGACAGGAGACAGAGGCTGACCCTTCAACATGGGACTGTGAGCAAAGTAACAACTTTGTAGACTGCAAATTCAAACCAGTCTGAACATGTTGAGTCTGGATCTGATCTAATTCACCATGAAGCAAAGAAGCTACAAAAAACTGAGTTTATGTGGCTTCTTGTTATAAATCCAGAAATAAAGTTTCTTCCACAGACTGAGCAAAGAAGCTAACATGACATCACCCACTGGTTTATCATTTTGAAGCCAGGAGTTCAGCATTTAAACGCAGCAATCTTGGTTGTTTGGGGCCATATTTGGATATGATGGGAGAAGTGAGGATGCTGCTCAATGCGTATGAAACTCGATCAAACTAACCACACCTCTAAATCTTCCTCTTTTTGAAGCCTAATGATGAAATGATTTTCAGATGGACCACATCAATGAGAAGAGGAATTTACTTAAACTAATGACATCAGAATCTAACTTGTGGAAAAATATGTCTTAACTGAGTATTTTATGATTAAAAGTGACCATTTTTTTGGAGCCAGCATCTAGTGGCCATTGGGTGTATTGCACTTTTCTTCACCTCATTTTTCAGACCTGGCTCCTTGGTCCATTTCTATAAACAGTCTGTGGTTTCTCCCTCTGATGTGATCCCTCCTTTTCCCTCCCACAAAACTGTGAGGTGACCTCTGGAGAATATTAAAGTCACGTCATTTGTAATTATCCAGGGACACAGATACAAAACAAATCCCTTCCTGAATAGTTAATATCATCAGAGCCACCTCCTCCGAGAGTGTTAAACCCATGAAAGAAAACCTCAGCTTATAATAAGACAATGTTGTTTATTTACCAGACACATTGATCATGTAAAAAGAAGTGAAGTAAATTGAATGAAATACATATAATCACAGTGTTGATACTAAACAAAGTGAACATAAATAAGCGTTCCATATCAATGGTATAGTACTGTATCTGTATACATAATGCAATGTAATAGGTTGATCAGAGCATTCGGATCCGACCACGGTTTCAACACAAGTATCATAAATACAGGAGCTCGGCTCGGTCGCTCTACACTCTGCAACCTTTCGGCGAAAAATCTAAGTCCATCCATCCTTTTAAAGTCGGCCTCAAAACACAAACTTCCTTTTTATTAATCAAATATCAACAACATACATTCTGGCTTCTCGGTGACGACAAAGCGTTCAGATACACCAAACTGTCTTCAAATACTTTCCACTAAAGAAAAACAAAAAAGGCCTGCTGCAAGGTTCAGCTTTAAAAACTGGTCCTGGTTTCATCCTTCATACTGGAAATTTAACCTTTTCCCAACAAATACTCAGTAATTACACAGAAACAATACTGCCACACGCTTTACAGCATCTTCCAACATAGAGGAGTCGGGTATCTCTCCAGAAGTGATCAATCAACAAAATTCATTATGATTCATTATTTGTGTGGAATTGCACTCCAGTGTAAACAAGTGTTAAATTTCTCTTAAGGTTCTTTTTACTATGAGTCAATGACAACAAATTTGACACTTGTGTTGTACAAGTACATCTGTCAACAACTCCCCGGGTCCTAAAAGGTATTTTCTATGCTTGATTGTAAAATATTTCTTAGGGGATTAAAGGAGGAGTCGTGGCCGTTCTGAGTGTCTTAATGAATCATGTTGGGCAGATTTCAGAGTCTGATACACTGCTAGGATTTCTATACAAGTATATTTCACAAACACAAACTCCGTCTTGCATACAACACAATCACTGGTACAAACTCTCGCTATCAGCTAACATCACTTCAATAGTAAGAATTATCTTTCACTTGATTTTCTCAAAATCTCTGCGAGCAAAAAACAAAACACCTTCTGAAGTCTCGTTAAAAGACACGTGAAAAGAAAAGGATTGAACGTCTCTCTTTACTATGAGAGACTTTTCTGCAGAGAGGGGGAGACTCTGAAGGAGATTAGCTCAGCTGTGATTTGCAGGAGGAGATGCTCCGAGCTCACAGGCTGAATAATTAACTCTGGCTGCACACTGCCTTTCACCCCCCACTCCACAGCTGAGAGGTTTTCAGTCCATTTACACCTGCTGAGACAATGAGCAATTAAAAAATGGCTTTGTTTGGGGTTTTTTTGTTTTTTTGCTTCAAGATCTGTTTCAGTGGTTCCCAACGTGTATGACCTGTGACCCCTTAAAGTGATTATTCCTTCTCATTCATTTAATAACAACCTGGTAGAATCATGTGGCGAATGATCAGAGGAACTTCTCTCTTGGTCGACCTCAGTTGCTTTAAATGGCGCAACTGTGACATTAAGGCACTGTTACTACGAGTGTCTACGCTCATCAGGCCTTTTCTCACACACGCCGCCACTCGGAGGCTGAACGTCACCTGGACACAAGACTTTAACTGTGCGTGAATCCACTTTGTGTGTTTCAGAGCGCCGACGTCGCACCACATCCTCGATTATATAAAAATGGAAGGATGGATGGATGGGCGTTGGTCTGGATGAAATCACTTCTTTTTTTTAAAGAAAGAAAATAAAGAACAAGATGCCCATAAGTGACAACAGTACTGAATGCAGCAATATCAGAATACAAGGTAGACTTTGCCTGGAAGGAGCTTTTAGGATTTCTCAGCTAAGGATTTGCATGTCGTCCTCCTGTCTGGACATCGTGTCTCACTGGTGAAACCCTCTCAGACACACTCTTCACAGAGCTGCGTGTCCAGCCGTCTCGAGGTTTGCATAGGGCATGTAATGTATGCACAACATAAACCGACTGTATGTATGAAGTTTTACACAGGTCCAGAAGTGATACCTTCTGTTTTTGCCAGACACTTGCAAGGAGTATATTTGAACTGGCCTCTCACAATAAACGTCATTATGCAGTTTTAAATAAGAACAAATGTAGTACTGACAATCAGAGCAGGCCCACAGCTGAACTGTGGGGGTGTCCAATGCTTATTTTTCCAGCAGGTCTCCCAGCAGCTTCTTCCTCATGTCTTTTCCATGCAGTGTTCAGGAGACAGGGAGCTGCTGACTTTCCATTTAATCCCTCCTCCCCCTCCTCCTCCTCCTGCAGGAGCAAGTGTCAATCAAACCGCTACAGCTACCGACGAGAGGCGGAGGGAGGAGGAGGTGCTGCAGCACAAACTCTGCTGTTCGGAGGGAAATGAGGGGCAGGAGTCTGAGAATAACTGAGTCACCCGCACAGTAATCAGACATTGATTATTAATGTTTCAGTTCCTGACCAGGCGGCGTGCTGGAGGAGCAGCTCTGACGGGAGCCGCCCCCTAATGCAGCTAATGGTTCTTGTCCTTGGCGATGGATGTTTCTGCATCGGTCTCGGGTGAAGCCAGTGGTGGGAGCTGTGGAGGGTGCTCCTCTTCGGGGGAGGGGCTCTTCTCTGCTGAGGCAGCAATGCTGGGCTTGGCATCGTCAGGTGTGTGCTCGTTGGGGATGAGTGGAGCTGTGGTTTTCTGTAGGCAGAGGACAGCATGCTGAAAAGATGTAGATAGAGTCAGAGCCACTGACAGAGGCTTTACACAAACAAACACATACAATCATTTCTACTAGACTATAGTTACCACAGACTGTATGTAGGAATGGACACAGCAACCTCATTGGCTCCAAAGTGAAGCCAATGAGGAAGAGCAAAAAAGTGTAAGATCACTGATGACCACTAGATGCTGGCTGAATTTTTAAAAATCAGCGTTTTCAATTGTAAAATACTTCATAGATTTTTTCCACAAGTCATTGTGGTGTAAAGTCAACTCTTCTTGTCAGTCATCTGCATTTGAAAAAACAACAATACATTATAAAAAGGGGAGAATTTAGGGGTGTGGTTAGTTTGACAGGTCTGTTCTCCAATGAGATCAGCTCTGAAGTCCAGTCTCATACACACTGGACAGTGTCCTGAGGTTCAAGGGTCAGACCCGCCTCCTCACTCCTCCCTTCATATCCAAATATGGTCACTTCTGGGTCCAAAAAATAAACCAACATGGCTACATTCAAATGCCAACCTCCCGGCTTCAAAATGAGTCCACAAACCAGTAAGTGACGTTAGCTTTGTCCATTGTATAAACAATGTATATTGTCTGTGGTGAAGCATTTTAACATCAACATCACTGTGAGCAGCACTGAGCAGAAACACTTTGTTTGGTTCTGTGAATAAACTTCCAAGCAAAACAATTTAATTTATTTGAACAATTACAAATGGAAACACAAGTGGTGTATGAGAGGAGGCACAGGATGGTCACACACACCACTTCTCTTTCCTCAAACACTGGTTGTAACTGGATTCGACTGTTTTATGTCTGCTCTGACAGCGTGTGTGAATGAGGAGGCTACTGTGTGTGTGTGTGTGTGTGTGTGTGTGTGTGTGTGTGTGTGTGTGGGGGTGTGTGTGTGTGTCCGTGCGTGTGCGGGTGCGTGTGCGTACTCACCGTGGTTTGTGGCACTGGGTTGCTGGAGGAGGAGGAGGAGGAGGAAGAGGAAGAGGAGGAGGGATCAGCAGACGTTGCAGAAACGGCTGAATCCTCCTGCATCAGTCCTCTTCTGTCCAAGACGCTGGAGGGCGAGACGGGGCAATCAGTCACTAACTGTGTCCTGCTCGTTATTCACCACAACGAGGCGACAGAGGGGGACAAACCTAAAGGCCTAATCTGTCACACAGGCACTGACACAGAACTCGGTGACAACGGCAGCAAGAAAGTCCAAGACATAAAACTCAACACAGAAAACAAGACAGAAGAGATTTAACACAAAATCATTTGACGCCGTGGCCGTTACCTCGGGTACGTCGGACCGCACAGCACCTCACAACAGTTTTTGATGATGTTCTTGTGGCTGTATGGGTTCTGGACTCGGTTCTTTCCCGACCAGGATCCTTTGATCTGTACAAAAAAAATACAAAATGTAGCACAACACTGGTCAGTGGAGCATCTCAAACCATCACCTACAATGTCACTCACTTCTCTTTCATGAAGATTTTTCCTGTGCTTATACCTTATTCAAAAGCATAGCTCCATTTTTAGATGTTATACCCGCAGGCTTAGGTTTGACCTACTAAAATCTATCTTGTCAGGATTTAATGATTCCTGGTTTAATGGGAACTCTGTGTGCCAACGGGTACGAGCAGGCAGAGCAACCAGAGATTAAAAAACACTTTAATAATTCATTGAAAAATCGCTAAATTCATACAAAGGATTCCCCACCACCTCCCACAATTAAGTCACTGTACACTGCAGTACAGCAGGCACAGGTTACACCATAATCATTTTAAGTAGCTGTTATTTAACTTTATGCTTTTTATAGCTCCACACAAATCATCACATGCACATATTTCACATCTCTGGTGCATAGATCTACAAACATTTACTCAAAATCCAGCTTGAAATATGAACTATTCTCAAAACTATAAAGTTCCTGTGAATATTGTTGCATGGACTGAAGCTTTGCAGGCTCCTTCTGCTAAAAACACACTGCCCTGCCTCGCTGGTGGAGGTTGGTGGAGGCCAAACACAGCCAGAAATAAACATCTGCAGACAACACTGCACCTCCTCTGCATGTTTTTTGGGTTAAAAATTATTCACAGTCAATATTCTCCTAGCAGAGCTTTTTGTGGAGATGCAAAAACAACTTCATAATTTCTTTTAAACTAAACTTGATTTAAGCAGCTGAGTCCCTATTTAAATCTAAACTACCAATTTAATGAATAGTTTTTCAGGTGGACTGATTTAAGTGTAACTGTAACTCAACACAGAATGGAGAGTACTTTTATTTACCCCAAAACACATTGCAAAAAAAACCCAAAATTGAAAGTCTGATTTATCTATAATTGATTTAAAAAAGACTTCCATCTACTTCCACAGCACAGTGGACTAAAAAAAATAAAGCGCCTCAGATGCTGCAGATGTAGGTCAACGGCGTGCACGTGAGGCGCCTTTGTGCGTGTGCATGTGTTGGTGAATGCGTGTGGCAC
>OOFC01006559.1:3192-15338 GCA_900323345.1 Pseudochromis fuscus
TCCCCCCAGGTGATTATACAAGTGGGTTTGTGTGTACAGTCTATTGACAGACCTGGGCAGCTCTGGTAACAGATTGTCACCAACTGTCAAAGCACACATCAACTCACCTATTCTAATCCCATCTTTTTACAACCACTATTCTTAGGAAGCTATGAAATACTTTCCAGGCTTGGACAGGGGAGTTGAATAAATAAATCTTCAACATTGCTTCATCTGTTAAAATGTCACTTGCTTTTGGCACAAGCAGTCTGCCGCTGTGGTTTCCTGAAGTAGGTGGCCTGTGAATCATCCTTTGCAACCATGCACAGAAACCAAAGACAGACGAAAACAAAACAAGTGAAAACAAGCAATTTCAAGTCAACTGTGCATCCCAGATTATCTTTACTTAACGGCAATATGCTGCATATCATGAATATTTAAACTATTTCTGGATAGGTTAACCCACGGGGGAGGGCACATCTCTATTGGCCAAGTGTATAACTCTTATAACCCATTATTGTAAAACGTGCGTAACTGGAGTGTTTGCCCCAGGAGCTGCAGGTAATTGTACTTCCCCTTTAGATTTCAACCTGTGAATGGCTAAGGTAATAAATTGTAATGTGAACAGAAACTCACAAGTGTTGTCTCTGGGGGATGTTACTGTTGTCTGCCTACACTACAGGAGCAAACTCTAACCACAAAGTTGTGATGTAGCTCTCTGTATACATTGAGTAAAAAAAAGAAAGGTCTAGATGCTGTTTTTATGTAATTATACCATTTGAACTAAACTGCCCCCTAACAAGTGTCTATTTAAAATCTGTGTAGTTAAAGCCGAGCTGTGTGTGTACTACAGTGTATATATATATATGTATATATAATTGTGTACACACAGCCAGTGGTGGTCTGTTGATGCTGTTCACTGTAGCTCAGTAACAGTAAAATAAGCCGGGGTGGTCTACTGAATGTGGTTTGTCTTTATTTATGGTGCGGGCTGAAAGACTATTGGGTTTCATGTGCGGTTGAGGCTGGATCACTGGGAGATTACCGCTGGGCTGGGAACCGCCAGTGCAGCGAGAGTACACAGAGGCCTGCCTGTGCTCCTGGCCTGTCTTTGACCAGTGCCCTGGGCCTTCCTGCATCCACCAGGCCCCCTGAGACCAGCTCGCACTCAGAGGAGAATTACTGTATAGTACAGCTAGAGCCAGGATCAGAGTGAACAACATCAGAGCAGCAGAAACCGAAGCATTTTGGCTTTTCACCTGCAGTACTGTACTGAATCACACAACAATACAACTGAATGGAATGCCTCAGTGGTTTCTGATTGAGCACTTCCTTGTTTAGTTTGTAGATATTTCCTGATTTATTTTTTCTTTTTTTTTTGCCTCAGCACATTTGTTGGTCCTGTGAGCACAGACACGGCACAGATATAAATGTTTATACAACAGTGATATGAACCATTCTTCTCAGAATAGTCATTACCTGTAGGGCTGGAGCCATGTTAGAGCCTTGGACATTGTACAAAAGAGTCATTTTTGGATCCTGTCATTTTGTAATCTCTCAGCGAAGTGAACCTGTGCAGCAGTGTCTTACCAATAACAATAGCACTTATCACAGTGTTCCCTGTGGTACAATTAAAATTCCGTCAGAGTCTTCAGTCTGCCTCCCAGCCATGCCTGCTGTTTCTCGGCCCTCCTGGGCCACGTCAATTCCTCTGCTGCAATGTATAATTCACGAGCCACCAAACAGCACTGAGGACCCACCTGGAGAGTCACAGGCCCAGCAATGCAGAACTGCACAGGGGGAGATGTTGTACATGAACCTGGGAGACATTTGTAGATGTCGAGGTGCATGCGACTTCGAGCCTCAAGTCACTCAGGGCTTTTATGGTCTCAGGGTCACCCTGACGCTCTGCCATCGGGATCTTCCACCTTCTTGCCTTTCTCGCTAAGGCGTGTGTCCTTTTATTTTTTCCTGACCTTTCTTCTTTCGTCTTCTGAAAGACAATTGTGGTGTCCTCTAAAACTAATTTGGATGTATATCTTCTATTTGCAGACAATTCCATAGCGATGCATTGGAGTAACCTGTGGAGTCTCAGAGTGGTTGCTTTTAGTTAAAACCAATTAGAAATGACCAGAAATAACAGCGCCTGGAGACAGAGAAGTCATTTTTCTTTTAGCTTCCCCAGAGAGTTGGCCTCTCCATGGATTAAGTGTTTTAGTATATTAGGGGGCAGCTGATTAGAATCATTGTGCTTTTTTAATCATTAAATTTTTGCATGTATAGTTTATAGCTGTATAATAGCTAATAAGTGTGTCACAGCAAAAGAGAGGAGTGTTTTAAATGACTTTGTGTATGAAACTTGGCCTTCACAAAGGCAAAGAAAAGCACACGAGTCCTTGATTCAGCTCATCCATCATATTTTATGACTTCTGATGAGATGAGCATTAATGCAAGAGCAGCCTTGCATCACATCTTCATACTTTAACAGTACTTCATACTGTCTTACCCACTACATTTGGTTTTATTAGATTTTGATCTTCTTTTAAATACCCATACGAACTGTTGGAAAACTCTCTAAACAAGTCACTCACTAAATTTTGTACAAAGTTTGAATTTGTACAAAGTTGAATATCCTAAATGTCCAGTGCATAATATTACAAATAAAACATGTTTCCTATACAATAGCAACTGCTCTTTGGAGCTTTGTGATTGCTCGAATGAAAAGCACATTCATTTATTTCTAATTATTTTCTCTAAGGAATGTAGCAGCAATTTGGTAGTTGGGGGGGCAGCGGCAGTCAGAAGATGGACTACTGAAGGTGGCGAAATCTATCATTCTTAAGATGACCATGGCTTAGCCACCATTATTAACCAGCAACCTCAGGAGTAGCCTAAAATTAACAGTCCCATGCAGCTGCCATCATTAAGACAATAAGGAAACCTTCCATTATTGTCCCATGTTTTGTTTTTTTCTTCCTATCTGAGAGGCCTTATTAACTAATTAACTGTAGTGGATAGAGTGGGTACTGTTAGCATTCCCAAAGCCTATGGTATTGACCCGTAATTCCAGTAGGTGTCTAGTCAGTCCCTCGCTGGACCCTCACTGGCTCTTCCTGCAACTGGGTCTGTTGCGCCGGCTGTGTCCTTGTGTGCGGCGGGCGTGCAGCAGCGGCATGTGGAGCAGGCAGCAGGAAGCGAGCATCCCTGTCTCCCCAGACTGAACAGTGAATGAGGATAAGTGAGGAGCGCCAGTCAATGAATCAAGCAGCAGGAAGGGAGCAGCCAGGGGGGGAGTGTGACGTCCCCACGGGAGAGGCCTCGCATTAGGAACTTCCTCGTCTGTGTGTTTCTGGCACAGGTTAAATGGATCGCTCCCATTAGCGCGCTGAGAGGACAGCTCCATTATATGAAGGAGACTGTAACTTTGAATGTCACGGTGCAACAACCCCAGAGCACGCCTCGTCTACCAGGGAGGCAGGGTGACAATAACCATCCATGATAATCATTCCCTGTCAGGCTTTAAGGAACCTGAAATTATGACGTACAGCCTGCCGTGTGCCTCAGACTTCATTACAGTGCTGTCACTTTGAGTCGCCTGCGATGGCACCGTGCTCCACAGCCGGCTGCAGCACTGTGGCTGCCAAACCCCACACTCACTCCTCTCCTGTCTAAGTGGCATGTTTACAGGATGTGTGCCCCCTGCAGATAGATGTGGTAGAGGTTAACCTACAGTCTCCTGCACAGGAGCTCTCTTCCTCTATAGCAGCGACTATGTCTCACGAGAACCTGTGCTGAATTGTTTACTGGTGCGAGGGGAAAATATGACTTGATCACAGGCCACACAGCCACAACTGTCTCACCGTCCAAAATTCAAATTCATACAAAACAACAGGTTATCTTTTAACTTGAATTTCTTGTAATGCCCACAAAGCACACAGATGTTTATGAAAGGCGATCCTGTAAGCTGTAAGCATGTTTATAGCAGCCTGTTTGTCAGCCAAGGAGAGCGTCACCTCCAGACTGACCTCTGAACCTGCCATCCAGTGGAGAAGACAGGAGCTGGCAGGCATTGCCAATGTCAGTGCCCAGAGCTAACTCCTTCTTTCTCACCGCCTGACTCATTCATTGGCTTTGTGGCCCCTTCTCCTTGCCACCTCTGATCACAGGGCTCTGAATGACACATAGAGGAGGAAGTGGGCCCACCCAGCACCCCTCCTGCCTCCTCTAACCTGCATAGCAACAGGGCAGATGAGCCTTCACTAAAATACAGTAATTTCTCTCCATACCTGAGGAGGAGAAGAAAATAGTTGTCTTACCATTAAGTGTTTGAGATTTGGTGGGTGGGTGATGGCGGCGCCCTCATATATGTACTCTTTCTGTATAGTAACAACCCTGCTGTGGTGTTTTTGACCACTACTGCAAATATCGAGAAAGTACTTGCTAAGAGTTTCCCTGAAGCATTTCCATGAGAACACATATGCAGACCAAAATCATCCGGGTAATGATGCTCACATTTCCTCTGACTGTAAGGGTTAGTTCTGCAACTGATGCCAGTAAAACACCACAGCAGGTAGGAATATATGCAAATAACAGAGGAAGAAGTCGACCCCTGGACAATTTAAACAATGCAAGTTTTGAAAGAAATATGCAAGTTTTTAGGCCCTGAGGATACACATCATACTCTGTAGCGAGAAACTTCCAAAGTCCAGTAAACAAAACTGTTTGTTTATGCTAAAAACTCCCGAGGGGACTCTGACAGTAAACACTGTTCTTTACATAAACTTGACTTCATAAAGCATTCAGATTGAATATGTTCACTACAGTTGGGCAGTGGTCCTTTCTTAGTATTACAATTACTCAGTACTGGGTTCATTGTGGCCTTCACTGTATTAACTAGAATGATGATGAATGACTATGTATTCTTGTATCTTTCATGTAGAGTCAAAAACTTCACATAATCCCTCACACTGCCATACGAATTATTACTTCTTGACTTTGACAGTTAGGAGCCAGTGAGAGCAGATCACTGTGGTCTGTGTGGCTAATGTTGGGCGAATGCTCAGACGCACACACACACATACTGTATACACCCTCTCAAACAGACCCTGTGCTTCTTTCACTTCCTGTATCATAAACATCTCTCAAAGCTAAAGGCTTGTTTGTGACTGTGATCGCTGGTCAGGTAACGGCACATCTGCCGAAACCACAGAAGTAAATTTGAATTCTCTAACATTTTGTAGTATAGATTTCAGATAAAATAAAATACCACAACATTAAAAAAGATCTCATTTTTAATTGTCGAGACTTCTTTTATGAACTGTAGTCTGAGGATGTCTGTTTTATGTTTCTGCAACAGAACAGTAAGGCCTGACAAAACGCCAGGAAAAAACGCTGCCTATTTTCTATTTCCCCTTAATACAGTTTCCACTAAGTGCACCAACTATGTTCCTTACATGGTCTAAGAAGAAGTTGTCTTACCCATCAAAACAGAGAGCCAGTTAACTGCTTAATGCAGCCTTTTACAGCTGCCTTGTGTTACAGCAGCCTGACACTGCTGGTCTTTAATGGACCATCAGCTCTTGCTGGCTTCCATGTCATTTGATTGAAGTGTAGAATTAAGACCGGGTAACTGTTTATTTCCTCCTTGCGTAATGTCACAGTTGGACAGCGCAGAAGCTTTTACTCCTGAGCGCTGGAACAATGCTCGAGCTCCATCGCAGACTGCAGGCCCCTAGGTGACTGTTTTCCCTCTTTCTGCTCAGTGGAGTTGTTACTCTATGTATGTCTATAGGAGACTGAAGGGCTTATTTGTTTTCCCCCTCGTTGCTCTTTGACTCGTTTCCCCTCAAACGTGTCTGAAACATTGTTATCTCTGGCCAGACGCCTTTTTTCACAGAGAGTTATTGAATCATGTCAACTCGCTGTCCCCCGAGTTTCAAATGCAAGCTGTAGAAAAATTAGCCATTGCTTCCGCATGACAAGTGGGATCTATTAGTGTGCTCTCGTCCTGCAAAGCATGAGCATCCGACGAGCCGCCAGGGACCTCGGCTGGCTGTGCGCTTGTCCGCGTCAGGCTCCTGGGGCATTAGACCAATGCTGCAGACAGGAGAAGCAGACGGAGCCACACACACAAAAAAAAAAAACCTAAAGTGGCTCATTCGATGAGTTGACACCTAAAGGGGTGAGGACAGGCAGTATGAGCAATGTCAAAGCAGCTCCACCTCGGCCTCAGCCAGGTCTTACTCACACTGGTCAGACTGGCCGCTTGTTTTAGAAGCAGTTTGCAACGCCACGCTTCACTGCTTGTATTTGTTTTATAGCAGATCAAAATTTTCTTTTAGATTGCATAGGCCAGAGTGAGTTCTGCAATAAATTCAGCCTTGTCTCACTCTTTTTTTTTCAAGGGACACACATTACAGTATAAAACTCGTGATCTACACAAATTATGTTCAAAACAAATGAAAAAAAATGTGTATATTCAGTGTTGTGTGTATTCATCTGTATTTAAATTCTACTTCATGTTTCATATGTTTTTCTACAATGTCTCTGTTGAAAAGAACGGTCCTGGTCTCTACCTGTTTAAAGAAAAGGATTATCATTGTTAACCTTGAGGTCAAAGTGCCGCCATCCCCTCCTCAGGGTCGCAGGGTTAGTCATGTGCTCAGGCCCAATCAGTGAGGCTGCTCGACACATTAGTATTCCAAATATTGTTTGTTTTAGTTGAAATTTTAATTCACTGCCTGCAGAGAGTAGAGCTTCAAGCACCTTGTCACAGATGTTACTGTAGCATGGCCGTAAGTCACACACCAGCCTACACACACATAATTACCCCAGGCCTGCCACCTCAGTGACCTTGGTCAGTCACAGTCTGTTCGAACACAGGGTTTCTTTCTTCATCGCCATCACCACTTTCAGCCAGTTACGGGTCTGTGCGTATTTTGAATTTGTTTTTATGTTTCTTTCATTTGTTTTTGTTTTCTCTTTGCAGGTATCTCAGTAACAAAGAAGACACATACCTGTAAGTACAATTTCTTTAATTGATCTTATTTTTTTACTACTTCAATTTTCAAGCAGTAAAATGTCATTTAAATGTAAAGCAAATCCTATATATAAAAAAAAATCATAATCTCGTTGCCTTATATATAGAAATGATAAGATCGTTGTGTTTGTATCTATGTTGACCCTTTTTCATCACTGCCTACAAACATGCTATTGCCTGAGTGGTACAGTAATCAATCAATACCTTCAATTAGATCTGTGCCATCCTCTTTCACTATTTTTGCTTCTCTCCATACTGGAGAGAGTATGATGATAACACCAGAGAGGAAATTAAAATGCTATGCAGTCTTATGACTGCTTGATAATCATGCACATTTAAAACAAACAGTGTGGTGAAGCACCTCTTTGTTTTCTGCAAGGCCTTGCAGCTGAACAACACGGATGTGGTGTTGTGTGGTTTGTAACCTCTGAGGCTCTATTACCTACTGGAGTTTGTATTCTTCCAGTACAGATCATATCACTCAAAATGAAAGATACAGAGACACTGTGTGACATGTCTCACACGTGAAGTGCGAGGCTTCTTTGTGCGCTACAACAACGCTACACACGCTTTGCCTTTTCGAACCCACACTGCCTTTTTCAATTTCAGTCTTCTCATTAAGAATTGATGAACAGTCAAACCTGTAGAAATCAATGATTTCCAAGAGATTTGTACAGTATTTTGACACATGTGAAGTGCAATCAGAAAGGCATGTAAAAGTGCTTTTGTGCAGTGTTCTGCAGTATGTCTGTGTATGCGTGTACATGTGTGTGTTCATACCCCACTGTGTGAATGGAAGAAACTAGCCCTGAAGGCTATCCTTTCGCTCTGATCACTCTGATGAAACTTGTGGAGAGGGAAGGCCAGAGGGCTTTTCTGTAAGAGCGGTCGGAGTGTTTCAGATTGTGAGAGGCTGCATCTTCCCCTGTAAAACACCCCGGCTCTTTCTTACATCAGACAGCAGGGCAAAGGATATGATCTTCAACGCTAGACAGCTCTACCTTACTCAAACAGCCCCGTCAAAACAGCAGCACGATTGTGTGTTAAGCTATTTGCTTGTCTGGAGGGGCTATGGTATTTTTTGATGTGTGTGTGTGTGTGTGTGAGTGTGTGAATGTTCGTGTTTGTGTCAGGATATCTTCAAGGTAGAACAGAAACGCTTTGACCCATCATCCACCACCCCACTATCTTAATTAGTGCGGCGCTAAGCACCTCTACACTGGAAGGGGGCTCAAATCAAAGAGCATGATTTAGGAGTCTTGGGTTCAAAGCCCTGGGCAGAGACTGGACTACGCTGTCTCATTTCAGTAAGAAATATTCAAATCTTGTCCATGTGAGGAAATCAAAGTAAAGCCCCTTAACAAGTAGTTGATTGCTGTGCCTCACAGACAGGAAGAACCTCGTCAGAGCTGTGTGCACAAGATGAAGTTCAAGGGCCAGTTAATGGTCATTGAGAATGTGGAGGGAGGGTCTTTTTCAGAGAAGCCTGGTGATTATGTTGCTGGTGGAGTAATAATGAGGGAGATGTCTCTGCCCTACATGGTTATAGCCAGGCTGTAGATCTATTTCTGTTCTCGCAGTGAAAACATTGGCTTCCCCACTACGCTAGTCCTCACCGCCACTCGTAATGTGAGCTTGGCGATCTTGTTTGTATGTGTATGTGCGTGCAACTATATTAGTTTGTGTGTGTGTGTGTGTGTGTGTGTGTGTGTGTGTTTAGGAGGTCTTCCCAGTCCAACCCAGACCACAGGGATGGGCTGTGTCTCTGACTAACTCCCCACTCTGCCTGAGTGATCAAACTGCTGGAAGCTCCCCGCCATGCCAGTCCCCTCATCAATATAAATTACAGGGGCAGCTGTTCACTGGCAGACTCCTCTCCTCGCCTCTACTTTCCTTTCCTCTCCTCCTCTGCTCCCCTCTTCCATCTACCCAAATTCGCTAATCATTGAGCCATCAGAAGGTGAAGTATTCTAGATGAAAACAGATACTTAAATCATTGTGCCAATGGCTGAGATGTCCTCTCCACATTCAGGACTTATGTAGATTTATTGTCTGAGGCTGCACCCTCTCTTCTCTTTATCTCTCTCCCCTTCTTTCTTCATTTCCCCAGAAGGGGCAGCCCCCCGCCAGCACTTCCTTTTACCACAAGGCTGTAATTCTCAGCAAGAAGTCAGCTGTGGTTTTCCTGTACATTTCCCTGGCAGTTTTTCAAATGCCCTTTTATATGGACTTTTACTTTGCATATTTCAAACAGACTGTGTCAAGAAGAGGTGACAGTAAAAGATCAAGGTTTTTTTTTTTTTTCCTTTTTTAAAACTTTGATGGCCGACACCAGATACACACCATCACCTGCTCGCACCTCAGCGGGGCTGTGTTGCTGTGAGATGAGTTTCTGTTTGGACCTGTTGAGAGAGTTGGTGTGGAGCAGAGGCTCAGATGCAGCAGCTGATTACACTGAGATTAGACGTCTCCCCTCTAATCTACCATCAGCAGTCTGGGACTCTGTCTCACAGCTCGAATAGCAGAGAGCTACCTAACGCATACACACAAAGGTCATGTAGCCAGGATGCTCTTCCTCGAACAGAGCAGATCTCCTGATTACCTAGCGCTAATCCTCTCGCTCTCTTATGCAGCTGCAGATGTGCAATATACTGATTGTCTGCAAAACCACATTAACTTGCATGTGTAGAGTTTCCTTTATAAAACATACAATATGCTACAATGAAGGAATAACCAATAAACTGCACGCTATAATAAAACCCAGTACAGTATCCTCAGAAAACACCACAGAGCTGAATTTTCTGATTGTTTCAATTAAAGCAGAAAAAATATGAGGCACCGCTCAGAGTTATTGAAGTGCTACTCATGCAATGTTGTTGTATTTGATTTGATTATATGTCACACGTGTGCTTTATTGTGCCAATCTCTTGTGTTAATGTGCAGTGTGTGGTTTTGATTAGGAAAATAGTGGCCAGAGGGAGGCAGTAGTACAAACGTAACTCTGGGAGAAGAGAAAAGGAGACAGGCGATGTTTCTTCTCTTCAGTCTACAGATACATTTTACAGAGCTCCAGTTTTTCACCCCATATTTATCTCCATTGTGGTGACAGACTTCTTACACTGATTGAGAAACATGGCCTTGCTCCTGCCTCTTCATTTATTTGCTCGCAGCTTGTATTGAGTTTTTCTTGTCAGTGATGTGTACTCACATACTAATAGTACAGCCAATCTGTTTTAAAGGAACCAGATGATTTAGATTCTTCTGTACTGCCTTGGAAGAAACACAGTGCAGAGCTACAGTGAAATCATATCACTCACTGAGGCTACACTCAAACTTATAAAGCCAGAGTCTGTAGACTTCTTGCATTTTTTTTTTCTTTTTTGTCTTTACAGAACACAGTACACATTTTTGAAAATATGCTAACAGCCTTATTAATACCAATAATGCTCTATGTGTTCATATGGCACAATGACAGCTTTTAGCCTTGTGAAGCTTTACCGTGAAGTGACACGGCACATCCAGCTCGGATGTCTGAAGTGTAGGATGTTAATGCATTGGCTGTGTGATTTGAGGTATTTTCGGTTAATCAAACATGAGATTTATGGTCCTTAATAGTGCTGTACATTGCCAATTTAGGAGAATAATATGTCCCAGTTGCTGTCTAATTTTGCTTGGCAACAGGCGCACTCCTGTGGAATCGCCCGGGGCAGTGTGAGTTGTCTCTGCATAGCTCAGTGTTCCATGCTCAGTGGTTGTTTGAAGGTATTTCATCACATTGTTGCCTTGATTCAGCTCTATGGGGATTTGTTAGTTGCACTCATGTGGGAAGTGCATCCAGTACATTGTTAAGCTAGGGCTGATAATGAAGATCAGCCAGCCAGAGTCCCCTGAGCTACACGGCGAGAGATAGTCTAGTGAGACGCACAGCGCAGACATAGTGGAGCAGGACGAGCACACACAGCAATACACACAGACACAAAGGAATCATCAGCACAAAACATACAACACTGAACTGTGCTGTGGTGTATTGTATAAAAAAAAAGACAATACACTGTACAGTAGATTTTTATCAAAAACATTATACTCTGTTGTTCTTACTAACCATAATTCCAAGGTTGTAAAATTCGCATTATGATGTTTGAACGTTGCTTGAGCAATATCGCAATTATTTTAATGTTGTTGCATTTTTGTTAGAACTGAAAATGACAATGCAGGCCCCGCTACGCACAGCCTTTCTTTCTGAGGAAAGTTATTTGATTCTCAGCGTGGTACTAGAACTGGTTGTTTCCTCTCCTCCCAGAGCAACATTGAATGCTTAAATTGACACAATCTTTTTCTCCCTCTGTACTGTAGGTTATGTTTCATCTTACTCTATTTGTTTGTTCCACAAAAGGAGTATTTTCTTTTTGAACATTTTGGTTTAATCCATAATAGACGGCTATTTTTTTCTGAAATAGGTCAGTGTAATCACAACAGTGAGGGATGGACAGTCACTGTAAAAGGGAAATCAATAGAGCTATCTATTTGTCGTAAACCAGGCCAACATGATTTTTCTCTATTTTTCCTCTGCTGCCATGTCTTTTCCTCTCCAACTCAATATGGCAGGTCCTCGTTTTTCAATAAAAACATTATGTCTGCCATTTTGTAAAATTGCAAATGGCCTTTGTACATGGACTTTGTTTGCATAAGTTTCTCTGGGTAAAGACTCTTCTTTTTATCACCTCCCAGACCCAGAGTGTTTTATAAGGGGGAGTGCAGCGAGGGGAGCCGCAAGGGTGCAAGACAGGTTTTTGTGGGGCTGGGGGTGCTCTGCTTTTGTTGGCTCTTAATCTGGTTCTTCTCTTGGTGCCGGCTCTTTCAGAGAATTTGAGCCGGAGTGAAGAGACCTCGTCAGCTTTTCCTCACCCCTTTCCCTTTTGTGTCTTACGCAAAACTGAAAGGCCCTGTCTTGAAGTGTTGTCAGACCACAAACCCAGAGTAAGTGACATGTGACAAGGACACAATGCTTGGATGGGCCAGTGGAAGTAAGTGGCCCCATCTGCTGTGGGCGATTTCTCTTATGCCGGCTGTCTGCCGCCTCAGGTGAAAGGGGCCGGGGAGCGAGGGCCGCGCCGAGATGGTGGCTTCT
>OOFC01006574.1:3103-23865 GCA_900323345.1 Pseudochromis fuscus
ATAGGATTTTTTTATTTTTTTTTAGTTACTAAATCTGTGGTAAACCATTATTATAAGCAGGATATGCTGATGTTGAACTCATTTCAAATGGTTTAGTTTGGACTTTGTATATATATTTACATATTTTCAAAACTTTTACTTACTTAAAATAACTGTTTAATGCAATAACAGGTTGCAATTTCCCCCAAAAAACATCTTGTGAAGTTGTTTTTTTTAGTCTGGTTGATTGCTGCTTACACAAACTACAATATTTGAAGTTGATTACAATTGTTCTTGTTTGCGTCTGTTTTCTGTGTTCCCAAACCATCATTTTCTTACAAATTATAAGAACACAGATAAAGCTTCAACAATGCTGGAAAAATACACCAGTGGTTGTGATTCCACCAACAACAGTTAGTTTTTGTTTGCGTACTTGTAGCTCAGGAGAGACTTTTTCTTTTGTTCTAAATGTAAGGTTCATTATTTATGTTGGTGTTCAATTCATAATGTATCACCTATAAACTTACTCATTATCACACTGATTTTTAATTAACTCTTATGACACTAGTGCGACTGACATTAAGCGTAGAACAGTGTGAGCCTTATGTAAGAGGTCAAAGGTCAGCCATATGAACCAGGTTAAGAATAAACTTGTTATTGAGTTGATAAAGAACTCCTAACAAGTTGTTTTTAAGTTCACTGAGATCTTCTTTTCTACAATTCATGTTAAGTATCAGAAAGTTCTTCTTAGGTGTAGACATAAATGAACTATATAATTCTGACCAATGGAAATGAGCTTTTTTCACCTTGTATTTTACAATAAAAGCTTCTTCTGTTTTAACTTTCTGATAGTTGGAAGATTCCTGGTTGTCACCATATTGCAGCTAAGTTCTTCTACTTCCACAAGACTTACAATTTACAACCACAGACTGTGTAGAAATGGACGAATTAAGCAGGTCTGAAAACTGAGGCCAATGTGGAAGTCCAAAAAAAAAGTGCAATACTCCCAGTGGCCACTAGATGCTGTCTCCAAAAACAGGGTTCCTACACATGTGAAATTTCAAAATTCCATGCTTTTTACAGACCCTAATTTACAGACTTAACCTAATTTCCAAATAGTTTGTGAAATTTGAGTAAATAGATGTGTATCATGGAAATAAATTATGGAATTAATCATTTGTTTTCATTATTTTTATAACGCGAACAGTTTTCCATGCAGTAGTTTCCATTTTCCATACTTTTCCAGACCTGGAAATTTATAAAATCAAACTCCATACTTTTCCATAGTTTCCATACCTGCGTAGGAACCCTGCAAAAATTCTGGCTCCAATTGATTTCAATTCAAAAATCTTAATTTTCAATCATGAAATACTGATTGTTTCCCACAAGTCATTCTGATGTCATTAACTAAGGTCAACTCTTCTTCTCATGATCTGGTGGTCCATCCAAGCTGTGGTTAGCCTGATCAGGCTGGGTCTGAAGTCCAGTCTCATACACACTGGGCAGTGACCTTGGGTTCAAAGGTCAGAGACCCCTCCTCACTCCTCCCTTCATATCCAAATATGGTCACTTCTGGATCAAACAACCAACATGATCATGTTCAAATGCCAAACTTCAACATGCGAGTGGGTGAGGTCACGTTAGCTTCATCAGTTTCTACAGTCTGTGTTTACAACCCTCATAAAAGAAAATAAAGCAGAACCTCAATGTTTTTTTAAGGAGCAACTGTCTATAGGCACTGGAGCAGCAATTCAAGTCATTTTATACTTGATTAGAAAAACCTACTTGGTTGATGTCAAAGAAAGGAGGAGGGGCAAAGCTAATTTACCACCAGGAAATATGGATCAGAACAGTAGTTTTGACCCTAAAGAGGTCAAAAATGTATATTAATATGCATATGATGCACCACAGCTGTATAATTAGGATCCTGCTGAGTGTCAAAGGGACCAGGAACGGATTAGTATCAGGAAAGATAACTGCTGTCAGTGAGAAATTAATTTGTGGTGTGAGAACAAGGAGAGAACTGGACTGGTGTCTTGCTGAGTGACTGACATGAAAAAATGATAGCTAACATTGTGTTGACAGCACAGTACTGTAAAGTTTGTGAGCATATCAGGACATAACAAAAATAGTATTGATACACAGGTTTCGGCTGGTATCAATACTACAGTTGGTACTGATTGACACTGTTTTTAATTTTTTTGGAGTGGGAGAGAGAAACAGAAGATAACTGATTTACTAAGGATTTTAGGAGAATTAGAAAAAAAAACAACAAAAAAACCCTTTCATTCCTTTCCCCTGAAAAACAAAAAACTGTGGACTCAGTGTCCTCACAGGCTGGAGTTTGTGCAACCTGCGTGAACACTATATTTCACCATGATGAAAAATCATAAACTGCAACGTACAACTAGCAAAAAAAAGACCAGCTCAGTAAATCACAGCCGCTAAGGCTCAATACCTACTACTGCACAGCAGTTAAGGCAGAGATGACTCCCTTATGTGATGTAATGTGATGTGTTGCGAAGAAAGTTTTTAAGAGCACTGCTGATAATACCCAATTTTCCATCTCAATTTCTGTTGCCTCAATTTCTGTCCTGTAGACAGAACATATGAGCAGGGCATCAACTTTTAAAATGATCATCTGAAAAAAATACTGAAAGAGCAGCTATTACATTTTTCCATGTTTTCTGTTCTAAATACAATTTTACAACACAGTGTTCATACTACACATGGCCAAAGCTTCAAAACAGGAGGTAAAGTGGTGTTGCAGTGATCTCTGTGAGGAAAGTGCTCAGACTGCAGCCTGATGAAAACACTGTTCTGTTTGGAAAGCCGACAGTGAGAAGTATGAAGCTGTTCAGAAACATAACAGCATATAAATATCTGCAGCTGCACTGAGATACTGTACAGTCATTAACACTTTGCTACTTATGTTACCTTTGGTATTTCCCGACAGCAACATTTTCCACTTCAGTTGGCATTTTCAACCATTTCCCACATATGTACGGATTAATACATCGAACACACAGCACATACAGCTTGTGATTAAAATATTGAATCCACCGTTATGTGCCACAATAAGCTGCTAATAGGTGTAATATTTACTGAACCCAGACATCCTGAGCATCAGATTCAGACTCAAACATGTTCAGACTGGTTTGAAAAGTCTGACTTTCCAAGTCAACAAAGTTATGTTAGTTATGTTGTTTACAGTCACCTGCAGTTTCTGACTCCTGTCGCTCTCCCTGATCAGCCAATCAGAGGAAAGGGGGATATGAAGGAGGAGGATAGGGTCAAAAGAGTCAATTTTTGAACTGCAATCTCTGCAAAACTACTCTAGAGGAGGCAAGACTATAAAGCAGGAAATGAGCATAAAAGGTTCTCTTTAAGCAGATATTCATTATAAAAATGTAGTCTGCACATTGCTCTTGAAATACCAGCCTTGCTCAGTGAGACAGGAATTCAGCCCCATTTGTTGTTATACAATGTAATGAAAAGTTTTAGTGAGGCTTATGTGCCATCTATAAAAATGTCTTTACGGCTTGCAGCTCACAGCCTTTACCTTAGTTTCAATGTAAACCAATATATTTATAAAATGTAAAAAACTAGGAGTTCATTAAGAGCAGGCTGAGCTTTTATTTCTGTCGAGCAAAGAGAAAAATAAAAGCATGCACATCCAGCCATCCATTTACCCTTTAGGGACAAATATGTGGAACTACCAGATTCTAACATAATATTCCCTGAACACCTAGTAAGCATCCAGTGGGCATAAACATACAGCTAAACATCCCACAATGATGTGCTCATTTGCAAATCCCATGTGTCATTAATAGGAAAAAAAACTCCAAAAATATTACCCTAAAATAAATCAACCTTACTTTCATTTTGATGTAGATACAAGGAAGTGAATTTGCCTTTTTCTTGTATTTACGAGAAGGACGTGGCACTGGATGAACCCTGCCGACCCTCGAGCAGGAGCCAATGTGCTTTTACCTTCTGAATTGCTGCAGAATGGACTAGTTCATGTGTCTGTAAAACTATATTTTCTTGTATGGGAGAGGGGTGGAAAAACCTTTTCTTTTAACTGACTATAGAATTTTTAACATTACATCAACTCCACATCTCTTATTAAAAGATAAAATCCAGAACAAATAGGAAAAACATTCTTAGTCGCACGATGAGTCTCGATTCAAACACTCAGACTTTGAGTTTCCATTCAACACTTGTCTGAATAGACTCCTGGACCTTGATAGGCCTTCATGCTCTTTGTGACGTCCAACCATGGTTTTTGATGGGACTGCTTTTCATTTGTTACATTCCAGCTGGCTATTTTATAACCTAAGCTGTTATCTGTTAGTGGATGGAATCACAGTCTAAATATTTTCAAGCTGAGTCCTGACACGTTTTAAGTAATTTCAACTCAGTCATTGTTGAGTATATAGACTTTTTATTTGTCAGACTAACCCAACTACTTTAGTAAAACCAATGAGATTAGCTTCAAATTCTTCACCTTAATTAAGTTATACCAAGTTCATATTATTATTGTAAAATTTTGATAATATCAAGTGGTCAAATCACTCAATTTGAGTTGTTCTTACTTTGGTATTTTACGGTGGCCCAGAAGGGTCACAACATTAATGCAAAAAGATCACAACACGAATGCAAAAAGATCACAACTAAACTAAAGTCACAACGGAAATGTGGTCCGAAGATCATGCTTTGTTTCCAGGGGACAGTAATTGCGAACAAAAGGAAGTAAAATTTTTTTTTAACTTAATGTAGTTTAAAAAGTAGAGTAAAATGTTGTTGGCACTAGTACTACTAAGTAGCTACTTACTCACATTTAACCCGCAAACCAGTAGAAAACAACAAAAAACAGTAAGTGTACAACAGAAAACCCGTCAAGTAGCCACATAGTGAAATGTAAGTTGCGTGCGTTCATGCGAAGGGGGAGTCAGTTTTTTCCGGGGAGTGTGAAATTTCTATAACACCTGTTTTAATCAGTCGTCCAGTGCCAACAACGTTTTACTTACTTCTTAAACTTTCCAAAACAATCTTTCCCGCTCCACGTCCATCCAACATTTACGCCACATTACATTAAAAAAACATTTTACTTCCTTTCGTTTGCAATGACTGTCCCCTAGAAATAAATCCTGATCTTCAGACTGCATTTCTGCTCTGGCTTCAGTTCAGTTGTGGCTCTGTTTCCGTTGTGGCTCACTTCCGCTGTGATCTTTTTGGATTTGTGTTGTGATCTTTTTGCATTAGCGTTGTGACTTTTGTATTCCTGTTGTGACATGTGCATTAGTGTGTTGACTTTAGTATTTGTTGCGATCCTTCTGGGCCACCGTAGGTATCTGACCTCCATCCTACTCATGTTGTTGTTTTTTTGAGTTTTTCTTTCAACAAACAAACAATTCCAGTGACAACTTATGGGTTTTTTGATAATAAATAGAATTTTTATTCCAACATCTGTACAAAATTTGCCTGTATTTAACAAAAAAAGAGACAAAAACAAAATCTAGACCCAGATTAATTTGAACCAAAACATTCAGTTTGTGTTTGGGAGCCACAAATAAACACATTAAATCTGATATTTGCAAGCTTTTATCAGAAAGTTGCCCTTCAGTTCGATAATACTATAACAACTGATGGAAAAGATTTTGGAGGACAGAGCCTCTGAACTCAATCCAGTGTAACCTCAAAATATCTCTCATCTAAGGATGAAGCAAAACACTGTAACAAAGCAAATAGCATAAAATAGATTCTCTACTGTGAGGTGAATGCAAAAGCGATTTTATTTTAATTGATAGAGTAAAAGGATAAGACAGTTTTATATATTTTCATTTTCCAACTCCTTAAAAAACCTTGAAAACTGTAATTATTTTAAGCTTTACTGCATTTTTTGTGTACTGTGGTGGCTGTATACATACCTCCAACATGCAGTAGTATAGTATAGTATTCAAGTCAATAAACCAGACAGCATATTGATTTGTAGCTCAACAAAATCAAGGTTGAATAGGTAGAAGTGTGTAGCAAACAGGCTTCAGTGCTGAATCCATCAAAGTTCCATGGGTCACAAATTAATAATTTAAAGACATGTGAGCATTGCAAGAATCTGCAAAGCCTGAAAAATATAATATAAAAAAATCGAGATATTTTGGTGAGAGACAGAGTTAGACGGTGGTGAGAGAAGCAAGAGATTGCAGGGTTTAGCGGTGAGTTTTAGGAAGTGTGACATCTCCAGGGAACAAACTGTTGAGGTGATGTGCGACCTCCCTCCCAGAGGAAAAGTCTTTGGTACAGATAGTATCGAGGGTGGACGGGAACGGTGACAGCTCTTCCTGACCCCTTTTCTCACTCTGCCGTCGTTCTTCCTGTTCGTTGATTGAGCGCAGCACAGGGAAAGTGTTGTGCTTAGCAGTCGAGGCGACATGTTGGAGCTGCAGCACTCAACATAGGAGACGTCACTGCTGTAAGTCTACAATTGTAAAGTCTGGCTTTGAGTCAGAGGCTTGTCATATGGAGAATATATCTTCTATTAACTGTGCTGAAACGATGTAATATTCTAAATACCACCCACAGATTCACATTCATTGTCTTATGAACACTGTTTTTTACTCAACCTTCATGAAATTTGCTAAATCCCTGCTCTCCTCTGATAATACTGAATTTCCACTCGCTATTAAATCAGCTCCTCAACCCCTTCCACTTAGATCAGAAAGCCAAGTTGAATCAAAATCCCACCTTGCCTCCCTCCTCTGTTCCTAATCTCTTTAAATCTCCTACCGTTTTGTTTTTGTCCTTATTTTACCAAGTCGCACTCGTTACCTGAGCACAGGCAATCCTTCTTCCCAATCCATAGCTTTTCCCCCTTTTGGTCCGTCCCTCTGAGCCAAATGACTTCTGCGGCCTAATCTCGCACTTCTTTTAAATCCCTGCCAAACCATCCTTTCCCATTGGCAGCTGGACAAATTTTAGGTCATTAAATCACATTAGGGCACTTTAACCACATCCTGTGCTCCTATCGCTCCTGGCGAGCTCAGCAGCTCTTCGTAGGTGTCCCAAGCGTAGCAGCCACACACCAACACACACACACACACATGGACATTGGCACATCCCATCAATTTATGTTTGGGTTTAATCACGTTTGAGAGATCCTGTGTGACAATTTTGAAAACAATTTTGTAATTCTCCAGATTGATTTGATTGACGTGTTGTTTTCTCTTCTTGCTCTGTGTTTGCACAAATTTTGATTTTCTGAGTATTAAAGCATCGCCGCTAGAAACCACTGCGTGACATCAGACACTACATCAACATTCAACATGTACCTCTCTCTGCGTAGTAGTCGCCCCTCTGTACTGTGAGATGAGTTAAAGATACAAAATACACAGTTTAGTTGAAATACAGTATCCATGGTGTTCTGTTAAAGCTTTTAGCAGCTTGATCTGTACTTTCTACATATACCACTCTGGTTCTGACTCCAGTAGTATGATTGTGTAATACTCTCATCCAGCCAAACTGCAGCATCTTTTTTACATGTGCAGAAATGTGTACATTAGCAGGCCTGCAGGACACAGCGTACGTGTAAGACAGAAGGAGCGAGCCCGAGTGAGACAAACTAGCACATTTTATTATTTAAAATGTCTTTAGTGTATGTGAGCTCGTTTCAAAATGTTTCCCTCCCCCCTGCCGTGAGGCTCCATCTCAATGCCTCGCTCCATCCACATCTCTCCCCTTGTGCAGAGCCTCGCTGTGGGCTGACTATATCAGTATCTGCACCAAACTGGCAATCAGTAGCTGCTTGTTGACACCACAGTTAGTGCCTGCCAAGGGGATTCCAGTTGCTAGGGGATGTGTAGAGCATGGCACTATGAGCTTCTGAAGCAAGTATCTTTTTGTAACCTAACTACTGTACTAGCATATGAATATTCATAGCCAGACTCTGAACAGCAACGTGTGGATTGCTTGTTTGTCATTATTGTTTTTGTTCTATTCTGACTGATCGCTGAGGAGGTAATGTTAATAAAACAAGCAATCTTTAAATATCAAGACATAATCACAATGGCAGGCTATTATAATAATCATACTGTATTTGCCTTAAGATATAATATAAGCATGCAACACACTTCATCTATATTGATTCTCTCGTTATAAGAGCACAAGAAGCATGCTGGAAGATTGAAGATAGGTATTATGAATAAAGCAGGAAGCCTTTGAATATAAAACGCATTTACATCATTTGTATTTTGAATGGCACAACTGCCTTCATTTCTTCCTCATTTCCTTTGCAGCACCTAAGCTTCTTAATCATCTACATGAGTCATCCATTCTGTGCCATCATGTGCTAGCAGGGAGTGTGCTTTCTTGGGAAGACATCATTTCATGACAAAAAGAAAAGAATAGTGGCTACATGTATTTTTTAATACAATGTGAAATTTTCCAGCTAACATTATTTACGGTGTCGAATTGATTCTATTTCCAGAAATGTTTGCCGTAGATGTTTATGTTGACATGTCCATGTGAACTAAAGATCTCACAATTACTTGTCAGCGAGCTTCCATCTCACTCATTACTGCCTAAACTGGTGCCATCTCCAGAAAGAGACAAACACATTTCTGTGAAAAAATAAGTCAATGTCTCTCAATCACACATAACCCACAGTATCCTTATTGTATCACTGCAGCAGGAAATGTTATCATTTATTAATTCTGTGGGAAGTTTTGAATGACAAGGACATTGTCTTTTCTGCTTTTAATGAGCCGGAGAAATACATAAAAATAAAAACACATCTCGGGGAGATGTGGCCGTATTGCGAGCAGAGACCCGGTAATTGTGTGTTTGCAACATCACAGAGTGTGCAGTGGTGTAATGCTAATTTTAGAGGTTAAAGGGTGTGAGGAAGGAGTGTGGTTAAGAGGAACAGTTGAATAGTGAAGCTAATGAAGGTCACAGTTCAGACCTGTTGTGCCCATGACAAGTGTTGAAAATGAACAGAAATCTTTCAGCATCAAAGCTGAAGTCAGCTCCAGCCCTGTGGCACAGCTAACAGCTGTAGATTACTGCAATACTGCAGCAACAGACACAAGTTTCACATGTACACTACCTGTTAGCTTCACACAGGAAATTTACCAAGTGAGAGTTCTTACAGTCAGGTAATATGTGGGTGTGAGTCCTACACAGCCGAGGATCTCGCACACTGCCGAGCAGAGCTGTTAAAAAGTAGTTGTAGCCTGAGGTGCATCGGCTGCACAGTAGGTCAACAGTCAACTTTTCTCGAGCTGTTGTTCTGGATACCAACTTTAAAAATATTGATGCTGCAAAGATGATTATTAAATCTATGTTAGCATATTATTTTTGTTTTTCTAAAAACAGTTTATTATTATTTGCATCCTACAAGTGCAAATGTGTGAGAGTCTTCTTTATATTGTACATTTTATTATACTTTGAAGTCAGCACCAAAGGCTTTTGTCAAATTTCCAAGATTTCATTCTTTGCTGATGGTGTCTTGTCAGCTGGGTCATTGTCAGGTCAATAATACAACAGACTGGTTACTGTCGGCTTGTTTTGATGTAAAACATGGGAAGAAAACACTTGTACAAATTGTAGAAAGTGTGTTAAATATAAGAAATGAGTGGCAGAAATAGATGTACACAAGGTGATCATTCAGACAAAGTTCTCCCTGATTTTTTGATTGATGGCTTATTTTTCAAGAATTTCAAATCCTGCATGTTAGAAAATGTCTTTCTTATTTGTTCTAAAAACTCCAGTTGTTCTGTCAGAGTTGCATCAATAGACTGAGGGAAAGTGGGTCAATGAGTCACGGAGAGATTTCTTGAGACTCTAGTTTGGCTTCAGAGATGAAAACATGGGTAAGTTTGGAATTGGATGTTTCTCCGTCTGAAACAGCTTGTGGTGGCAGCAGCACACATGCTGCACAGGACATTAAAAAAAATATGGGCTGGAGCGATGAAACAGCTGCCAACACTGGAGGAATCACAGAAAGGTCACACATCAGTCCCTTTCTCCACCAGTCACTCTTCTATGGAAAAAAGCATGCACCTGCAAAAAAAAAAAAAGCCACTTGTCTTAAATTAGGGTACATCCAATCTATCTACTGATAGAGCAGCAGCTCAGGAGGTGGTAAGGAGTCAGCACCTTGCTCATTGACATTTCAGCGGAGTGGATATTGGACGACGGAGGGGCTTCAATCTAAGGCCCCCGGCTGCTGGTCCGTCTTCCTAATGACTGAAAACTCTCCCCCGCCTGGTTGCCTGGTTGATAGTTGCGCTTGAGGCATTTGTAATGAGATGAACAAGTGAATCACTTGCACGTGCAATTGCCTTGACTTTAGCAGCATTAACCGTATTAGTATTAAAACCAAGAGTTTCTACACTTTAGGCTTCTGCACCAAACAAAGTTGGAGCACTTACTCCGTTGCAGGTTTCACTCATACTCATTAAGGGTCAAATCTTGAATAGTAAAATGACAAATTCAGTTTGTTTTGACCCTATAATGACTTACACATGCACATATGACTGGGGTGTTTTCTTACAGAGGAAGAACAAGCGTGTTTTTGTTTGTTCAAAATGATAAATCACATAGGCTTGTGTGAACCCTCCTGACCTTTAAGTCAATTTGGACGTGACAGCAGGTTCCACTTCTCTTTTCAGAAATATGGTGACAGGATTAACCTTTTGTTTGCCTTTAGATTTTGGAGATTACGTTGGAGAAATTCTACATTGAAACAGCATTTTTTTGTCGGATCTCAGTCTGCCACGCTTGAGCTAGACTAACTCTCCTTCCCCCGTCAAGGCAGCACCATCATGGTAAACATAATCTGTTTATTTCCAAATGTGACCCATTTTAACTGAATAACTGAACTGTCTTAAGGGAGAGAATTGCAGAGGGCATACTGTCTATTTATAATTCATTTTTCAAAATCTTTGAGTTAAATGCTCTTCACAAACTTGTGTTTAGTATGCACTGTGGGTCACTCAGAGTTCATGGAGTTCAAGTGGCAGACTGGAATTGTGAAGTCATGGTTGAGTGCGATCAGTTATGACTTTGTCACAGTTTCTAATGAACAGCTTGTGACATTTAGTTTGTTCCTGTACTTAACAGTGGCTTCTGCCAAAATGTTTCTTGGGTTGAGCTCCAGGTTCTGCTGACATGGAGGCGGAATAATTATTGATTATTCCCGATTCTCCTCGGTTCTCCTGTCATAGATGGAGGTTGTTGGGATTCTTCCTTCCTGTAATATGGTGTCTTCATTTTAGCTGAAACTGTCAACTTCATCCTTTTGACGTTATGTCATCACTCGGCCTCCTTCTTTTAAGAGAATTAATAATGTAAAGAAATCCTTGAGAGATATTTGACTTCAATATTTTCTGTTGTTAAGATGCTTCATTGTCTGTTAATGCAAAGGTAAAATAATACAAGACAAGTATATTTTAGTCATGTACAAATCAAGTAGTATAGCTTCTTCACTGCAGACTCAGAAAATACTACTTTTAAAAACAAACTCCTGAACCACAACATGAGTTTCTATTTTTTTTGTTATGTTTTCCTTATTTACTTTAAAGCTATGAGTTGGAAGATTGATGCCATGCTCATATCTGCCCATTAAATGTAATACGCTTGTAATCACACTGATTATTACTCTGGCATTTCCATGAGGCCTTCAAATAAGATTGTAAGGTTTTACTGTTGAATAACTGATGTCTGGTTAGCACCACTAGTCTCCTAGTACAGTTTAACCACGAAATGATGCTAATGTGTTTACATTTTTAACCATGCTTGCAGCATGGCTTTGTGAATGACTGCGGTGCTGCCCTGACTTTTTCCTTGAGTGCCACCGGGAGGTACTTGCTCATATGCTGAAATGAGTCACACACACACACACACACACACAGTGCATTTACTGACTGACTCATGCCTCAGTTTGTTGGATGTTAGTTGTTTGAAGTGTAGTTTGGCATTTTCAGCTTAGTTGCATCTCATACTTATTTTTCAAAAGGCTAAAACATCCATAAGTAGAAAGTCCCCAGAGAGCACAAACCTCAACCATGGTATAATCTTCATGTGTGATCACCATCAAATTGTCTCAAGTTGTAGAAATTGTCATCTTGCATGTGTGTGTACAAAACACATTAAGATGTGGCATTGTTAGAAATTTTATCTAAAAATAGAAAATATTTTTAGATTTTCAGTTTGTGCCTAGGGCTTCCTTCATCTTCCTTCATCTTCCTCCTCTTTGGCTCATAGACATAGCGGTTGTGTTTTGCTGACCCCTATTGATTGTCTGTTGCTATTCCATCCATCCATCCATCCATTCCATCCATCCATCCATCCCTCAATCCATCCATTCATCCCTCCATCCATCCATCCATCCATCCATCCATCCATCCATCCATCCATCCATCCATCCATCCATCCATCCATCCATCCATCCATCCCTCCATCCTCATCCATCCATCCATCCATCCATCCATCCATCCATCCATCCATCCATCCATCCATCCATCCCTCCATCCATCCATCCATCCATCCATCCCTCCATCCATCCATCCCTCCATCCATCCGTCCATCCATCCATCCATCTTCTATACCTTCTTACTTAACTGGGCCACAGGAGGACTGAGGACAGAGGCTGAGGAGGTAATAGACGAGAGGCGAGGAACATCCTGGACAGATCTCTGCTGCTATTCTCTTTTATTTAAGCTCATTATAAGTCAAGCACATTTTGAGGATTTCTTTTCAGACAAGGTCACATCCTCTGATCTTACTCAAAATGTAATAATTTGATTGTAGTACCTTAAAAAATCATACAGATCTACTCAGTAGTTTTTCATGAAGTTGGTTATAGACTTACAGACAGATAAACAAACAAACAGGGGTAACAAGCTTCAAGTGGTCACCAGTAAGGTGATTACATTACATTTAATTTAATAATACTAGTGTGTCTTTTGGGTCATTCTTATCCATACTGTTAGTATAATATTGTTTGCTTAAAACTGCACAGAGATGGTGTAGATTTTATGTTGCTGTCCTCTAAAACCGGTTGATAAGTGACAGCTTTTCCCAGTATCTTTGTACTCAGAGTTGCTCTAATGCACTTCTATCTGTGAGCTATGGGTAACCAAGTTCAAAAGGAATTCAGTCTAAGCGCTCCATCCTTTTCACCTTAGCCTTGTGGTCATCTCTTTCAGCGGGTGAACTGTGTGACATGCAGCCAGCAGTATTGTTTTGGTACAGCAGGATACCAGGTTGTGCTGCCCAGGGGAGCAGTTTTTTTTTATTTTTTTTATCATTCCTGGTACTGAAGGCTGGTCAGGCCTGTGTTTGTCCTTCCATCTCAAAGAAAATGGAAAAAGAAGAAGAAGTTTACTCAGAAAGTGTGTCTGCGCTGTATGCATTGTTTATTTCAGGCAAGAACAACAGTGGAAAAACTAGCATGCTGACATATAAGCCACAATACTTCTTTATTGACAAATGTTTGTCTACTGTTCAGCTGTCAGTGTACTGTTGTGATTATAGCTCAGACAATTATGGCATGGGGATAGAAAAAATGTGCATTTATGGATTTATTGTGAGAGGAAAAGAATGATGAGATAAATACTATGTGTGCCACCTGAGAGCCATTGCTAAACTATGGGTGTCTTTAAAGCCTGTGACCTATTGCCACTATGTGATTGTGTGTTTTATTGAGTCATATAATACATGAGCTCTGTAAAGATAACTGTGTCTATGGCAGAGGGGATGGGTAAAAGCCACTGCAGGGGCACTGTAGCCGATCAACAGCTACAGTCATCCTCCATTGTCTGCAGTTGTTGGCCAATGAATTTTCTCCATCACCATAAAATTCAACAAAAAAAATGACTTCAAATATTTTTCGTCACTGGCACTATACCATCTATTATATACCATTTAGTAGTTATGCAACTGAAATGTCACGTGCCCATAAATTTGCCTACAGTTGTTAATGAAAAATTTATTTTAGTGAATTAATACGAGCAGAAGTATCAAAGAAGTTAGACTGCAGCAAATTAGTGGTCATTTTATCTCAAAGTTCAGACACACAATTTGATAAATTGGCCAGAGGCACAGGCCGAACACCCGACCTAATCTTGCATAGCCTCGCCTCAGGGTACTTAAAATTCAATTTAACATCTCTGTTTATTGGGACTTTAAATATAGATGGTTTTAAAGGCAAGTCCAATTTCTTTTGAGACCCTTTTAGGAGTTTATTGTGGTCTTGATTTAATTAGAATTTGCACTGTGCCCTAGCTCAGGACTTTTTATTTTGCCCTTTTTTTTGAGAACAGAGCTGTGCCAGAGATCAAAGAGTTGTTTTCTGTTGGCCCACCTTTTCAAAGTTTGTTAAAAACACTGCGGGCAAAATATAACCCAGTTACAACTGCTTCTGTCTGACAGTGTATTGTTCTCATCAGCCACATTTTGAGCTATTTTTTCATAATGTCACTGATCATGTTTGAGTGTATATAACATGAGAGGGGGCAATGTCTCACATGAATATTTCTCGTACATGACTAGTTTTCTTTGTCTTGACTATTAATAATTTACAGCGAATACCAGTGTTTTTTTAGACAAGTGTGCAGCAGAAAATTGACTGGCCTTTCTATATTACGACAGGTGTCTAAAGCCAATTTGTTGCCCGTCACATATTTTATTGAAGGGATGCCCATGGGAACCTCTTATCTGATGGACGCTTTCCAACAGCTTTGTGCAGACTAAAAGGCTTGGAAAAGTCAACCATTTACCTCAGCCCAGAGGTTTGGGATCGTTCTTTGTTTGTGAGAGCTCAAAGGCTTAGAAAGGCCAAATGCTTATCATAGACCAAAAGACCTTTAAGGCTTTAAGGCCACCTGCTCACAAAATAAAATCTGTTTTGTGACTCTGCTGCTGGTGATTAATGCTGCTGTGAGCTGACAAGAAAGGCACCCACTCAATCTTTAACTTATTCTGGGGGTATCGTGTTACCTGCACAGATGTAGCTTTTAATGCTCTTTTCACAAGCTCATATTCACAAACAGCATCATAAGCATTTAGCTTGTTAGCACTGTGGTTAAACCTTTGTTTTACTTCAGTGAAAGTTCCCTTACTGTACACTTGCTCCCCACTTGCACTCTTTTTTTTTTTTTCATGTGCTGAATGTAATGTTTTGTCATGTTGTGCAGCCAGACCTGCACTATTCCTAAAAAAGCTAAGGCTTTTGTAAATGATCTGTCATGAGCTCATTACATCTCCACGAAGAGCCGTTGCATATCTGCATCCACTCCTTGATTTCAAGGTTGCTCGCTGGCATGTGTGGTATTTTTCCTTGATCAAAGAGATATCCAGACTGCCCTCCAACCTGGTTGTCATGGGAACAGATGTCACATGACCTAAAGTGAGACAAACTTTGGATGAGAGAGGATTGGCTCTCTGGAGGGCGTCAGTCCCCCCCTCTCAACTCATCTGACATGGTTACCTAGGAAACAAGGCTGCGAGACAGGAAGCTGAGAAGAGATGTAAGCTCTTGTTTGTTTGGATAACAGCAAAAGAAGCTGCCTGTACTCCAGGCATCTTTGGGGATATGCTATTAGCTTGAAAATCTTAAACGTGCACTAAAATGCCTTTCCATCCGTTAAGTCCATCTTCAGGTCTATCTATAGTGTGCTCGTCTTCATCAGGAGAGAAACACACAAACAAATAGTCGGATGATGACAGTGAACACGAGCTACTTTCCCTTCAGATCAAAGCCCATAATTATTTAACATTACACAACAAGGTTAATGGGTTAATAAGGGAGGATGTTTGATGCTCCCAGCAGACCTATATGACTGATGTTCACATTTGATTTGGATGGCACCGAGAACGAGTCTGACAGTCTCTCAATAACAGTGACGGCACATTTACAGATGGGGGCCGGTAATAAGTTTGCCTTGGGATGTTTTACAGGTCCCACTGGCTGTCAGTCATCTCAGACTCCAGTCACTGTCGGGGCCCCGTGAGTTATTTATTTCATGCTGGTGTTGTATTGGTGGCGCTTGTGGGTAAGATTATATGAGTAATCACTCAGATTGGTGTTGCATGTTTTTTTTTTTTGGTTTTTTTTCTCTCCGCCCGTGCTCTCTCGTCTTTGTGGATGAAATGGCTTTTATGTCAGCTCTGCATGCCAATCAGAAAACCTCTACTTCAGCTTGACACAATCACTAAACATAGTGGCAAGAAATAAGTTTTTCTACTTCGTCTTATGCAGTCTGCTTTCCATTATTGTTTATGGGACAATAGGCCATTTACCTGCCTAGTATACAATATTTATTCTATTTATTTTCCATGAGGATCAGGACAACGGTAAACACAAGATCACATGCTTTCCTCGCCTCATTCATGTGGCCTCCTTTCATCAAGAAACATGAACCTTCTCCACAGTGAGCCATCAAAAGAAGATCCAATATTGTATCATACCAATGTGCTGCTGCGTGCAAGCACAAGTTCAATAATCAGTGACCCAGTTATTTTAATTGCTTACCCACAAACACAAAGAGGAAAAAAAGATAAATAGCACAGTGTTGTTCCTGCACCAGCATCTTACGCCGTAAATAAGGAGGGTCTCCCCATTAACTAGCATGTGATCAAGGCATTCTCTCACACAAAATCATGAAAGAGAATATATAAACAGCCTAATATCCAGAACTACGATCTATGTAAAAACAAAAGGGGCAGAATCCGAGGAATAATTTAAACACTTTCTGACCTAATAACAGAAGAAAAAAAAAACCCAGCTATCCAGGATTTTTAGGTACTCTGTAATAATTTAAGCAATTTCCTGCTACTTTGTGAAACAGTATCCTTAGTGACATATTGATATTCCATCACTGTACAACATTTAAATGAAGTGGCAGTGAAATGTGGTTGGAGAGGCAGATTTGGGAGTACTATTTTTCTATTGTTAATATTACAAAACTGTGGCACACCCTGCTCTAACAGCCAGAGACACTCTTTCACTCCAGGTTGTAACCTTTCTCGCTAATAAATAAATAAAATCAGATCCTACCTTAAACAGGTTGGCACAGAAATTTGTGATGCAACAGGACTGCAGTGCCTTCCCCCAGTTTGTCATGAGCCAGTGTTGTTTCTTTTACCACACCTTGCAATCAGCTTGCTCAATTTAGCCCTTGGACAGAGACATTGCAATATGGCTTTCTGCTGCTGTACTGCATTTCTTCAATCAGTCAGTAGCCAATTTAAGATCTGACCCGAGGCCTCCGTCACAGTGCTTCGCTTTTTGCTTTCAGTCATTTTTGCTGGGTGCCAGGCTTTGAGATGATTGCCTTATTATCCCAGGTTAAAGCAAAAGAAAATGGATTATTAATTTTTTATTGAAAAGGTCTACAAAACAAACACACCCGCCCATTCCCCTTCATCTGCATAGTTATTTTATAATAAAATTTTTAGGAATCATGTTTAAATGTTGATTTAATCCATTAGAGGAAGTTGCCTGAGAATGGAGAAAAAAGAATTGGGTTGTAGCACAAGGCTCTGCTGATAAGTAATTCTCTTTTTGTAAAGAAGTCCTACTTCTGTTTGGGAAGTCTTACTAGGCAGCACAGGCGCTGGTATCATTCAATATTTCATGCATTTATGTATATTTTTTTGGCATTGGGATTTGTAGTGCTTGTTTTGCACTCAGTGTTCAGAATGAAAATTTTTATTAGGTAGTGTGATGACAAGAAACTGGCTGAGGATCATAAACAAAAACAATCAGGAGAAGCTACTTTAAATGACCGAACGGCAGCAGAGGAACATGCCTGTAATCAAAAGAGTGTCGGTAACACCAGTAGAAAAAAGGCACTAATTCAGCTCAGCAGCCCGAGAAGGTGATTGGCTGCAACCTGCTGTCTCTGCAGGACCCGTACACCTCCAGGACCCTGAGGAGGGCAGGATAGATTGTGGCCAATCCCGTCCACCCCAGTCACACTCTCTTTGAGACACTCACCTCTGGTAGGAGGTTGTGGTCCATCAGGAGCAAAACCTCCAGACACAGAAACAGTTTTTTTTTTTTTTCCATCTGCAGTTGGTTTCATGAAAAAGACCAGAGACCCTCACTGCTCCACTGTCACTGCCCCTGACCCCCCACTGTCACTGCACCACCTGTGTTACATTAGTGTTTTTATCCCTCTGGCTGCATATTACACATTACTGCACATTGTTTCATTTTGTCCATCTTATGTCTTGCACCTTGATTTTTTTATATTTATACATCTCATTTGTTATTTTCCAAGACACCACATGAAATTCTTGTGTGTGAAAACAAATCTGGCAAAAAGATCAATCTGATTCTGATGTACGTAAATAGTTGGAGGTTTAAATAGTTATGTGTCATTTGGGCGAAAGCAAACATTGTGCAATAATTTATCATTTACAGCTCTATATGCCAAGTTTCTATTATTAATTGCTGACTAATTCACATTTAGTCTTATTTCCTTTTTCAGTTATACATCAAACTGAGAACATTTCAATAACTAAAATCATTTATTTAACATCTAATCAAATTGCTGTAACAAATATTTGAAATGAGCCTACAAATAGAAGAGAATATATTGCACTTATGTAGAAGAGTAATCACAGCATTAACCAGCATCAGGGTGAATACGACAGCTTGCAATGGTGTGTAAGTGTAACACAGATTCATATTGTGGTATTATTGGAGTGTAATTCTTAGCCACGTCGTGTTAATTTGGATGCTGGTGTGCTTCTTTGGTCCAGATGGAAATTATCAAGAGTCATTTTGCATAGACATTTATTATCTACAGAGAATGAATCCTCTTGATGTGTGCGATCTCCTGACTGTTCGTTATGTGCCACAAGGTTGACTTCAGTGACTTTGAATGAAATGTTTTGACAGCAGATTCCTGGATATACACGACCATGGACTAATTCCTCCTGATAATTACATTTTGTCACCATTAGGTTAAAAATGAATTTGTTTAACACTTGTCAAACATAATTCTCAGTCTCTTTCGCTATAATACGAGATAAGTGCTGATTAGCTGATAAGTACATGGATGCCAACATGTTAGACCAAGGGTGACTTAGCGACTAGCCTTTTATTTTTGTTCAGACACACTTCGGTGCCAGTTTAGTGTTTGGATTGGTGTGAAAGCTGTGAGCTGAGCGCCACTGCGGTCAAAAAGACTTGGATGCAACCGCCTGGAAAGATGGATTTCACTTTGCTTACACATGAACTCTGGTGCAGTTTGTTTGTAGTGTGAAAACAAAGCAGTTTTTTGTAGTTTTTGTGATTTAGGCCAGATTTGAAGAGATAAACTTTCACGAAATTCCATCTGTTGATTGTGAACTGTTCAAGAAACAGTCTTCTGGTAAGCAGTAATACTATATGGCAGTCATATTTATGCAAGATTATATACTAACCATACAATTATGCAAATGTGCAGTGTCCTATTTCTTGATTTCCTCATCCAAAAGTGTGAGACTAATAATTTATTTCTACCTGTTTACAATTTTTCCATGCTATTGAGCCAGAGTGTGGTAGTACTAATAATGCATATGATCGGTTGCTTCTTTGTGAGTCTGTGTCAGAGCTGATAATGCAGGGTGACATTCATGTGAACAGTCCAATCAATAAGTTACCTGTTGCTCTGTCTCCCTTCGTGCTTGCTGCTCGCGGCTCCTTTATAAAAAGAAATGTGTACAATCTGAACACAAACAACACCCGAACGAAAAAAGCAACAGTGTCGTTCTTTTCGCTCCGTCTGCACCAAATGAACTGAATTACAGGTGTGAAAGCAGATGGCAGGCAGGAAAAGTTCAGTGAGATAACTCAGACTCTCATGGTGATCTCACATGCCTCGAGCCGTCGGTAAGTGTGAGGATCTTAGCTGCTTGAAGAGCAACAACCACTGATTTGTAAACCGGACCGATCTGCCCACACAGCGTGGTTTGGAGGCATGACA
The DNA here is from genome assembly GCA_900323345.1 of Pseudochromis fuscus. Taxonomy (NCBI): domain Eukaryota; kingdom Metazoa; phylum Chordata; class Actinopteri; family Pseudochromidae; genus Pseudochromis; species Pseudochromis fuscus. The sequence continues at coordinate 23,065 of OOFC01006574.1, forward strand.
AGAGAACATGTCCTTGTGTACAAGCACCAACCAAAATATTGCATGTTTACTTCGCTTTGTGAATTATGTCTATTGATTGAGTCTATTGATTTGTGCATACCATGAATTCATAAGCCAAAGTCAACAGACCGTTCGACGCTGCCTCATTTCGACTGAAGATTACACATTTAACGCTTCAAGATAATGTTAATTATAATAACAAGTTAATAAATTCATTAAAATACAATGATTGTTTATTAAAATCTTAATTGGTCTGTTTTAATTAAAATGCTTTCCAGTTAGAATTAATTCAGTGAGAGAAATTTTGCACTTTGGAATGAGGAAATTTCCTCATGCAAATTTAAGAGTACATGAATAATTTGTTTATTTAAATGGATCAACATCAGCTTCTGCCACAGTGGTTATAAAAGTATCCTTAGCAACAACAACCTCAAGTACACAAGTAATGTTATTATTCTAGACACAATGAATCTATCTATCTATCTGTCTATCTATCTATCTATCTATCTATCTATCTATCTATCTATCTATCTATCTATCTGTCTATCTATCTATCTATCTATCTATCTATCTATCTATCTATCTATCTATCTATCTATCTATCTATCTATCTATCTATCTATCTATCTATCTATCTATCTGTCTATCTATCTATCTATCTATCTATCTATCTATCTATCTATCTATCTATCTATCTATCTATCTATCTATCTATCTATCTATCTATCTATCTATCTATCTATCTATCTGTCTATCTGTCTATCTATCTGTCTATCTATCTATCTGTCTATCTATCTATCT
>OOFC01006581.1:3180-32783 GCA_900323345.1 Pseudochromis fuscus
GGAGGACGCCTGGGTGTATCAGACACCTTCCTTGTAGACGAAGAAGAGTCTTATCCTCTTCTTAGTCACGTCTGAACAGGTGGCAGTGGAAGTGCGATTGTTTATTCAGTGCTTAATTCAGCATCCGAGGCAGCGAGGGAAGAAGGTGAGGACCATGTGTGCTCTGCTAGCTTAACCCGTTGAGTTAACACCGAGTGCTTAATGGTAATAAGACTGCTAATTAGATTTTGTGTAGTATGTGCCAGCTTCATTCAGGTGGCACAGGGTATTTATAAAGTCCTCGTGGCAAAACACGAAGGACGATCCCTGAATTTAGTTTATTTTGCTCCAAAATGTGAAAGGTATTTTGGGATGTTCTCATTTTTATTAGTCTATAATAAAGTTTTTAAATTGCAAATAATAACACAATTCCAAGTTTGAGAGCCCTGCATATTCTCATAGATGCTTGAATTTATTCTGAAGATTTGATTCAGTTTATTTCTTTTCCCAGGGGAATTTCTATCATGTATAAAACATTGAGCTCTTCTGATCCACCACAAACACCTTTTTGCTATCATCCCGTGCTGTGTTTTTGTAAAAATGTGCCCTCAGACCTCAACGTTTGTCCAGCAGATAGCGGCGCAACGCCTCTTGTCACCGTGTGACCTTGTTGTAGTCCACAAAGCCTCCACCTGCTCTCTCACACAGGCTAATGGATAAAAATACCCAGCAGATCCCACACTCTCTGTCAATAGAGATTCAAGGACAGCTGCCGGCCACCCTGTTAACACGGGGAATGTACAAACAAAGGCAAGGGAATGCACACACAGATACACATTAACACAAACAGAGACAGACATTGAACACAGTAGCGTCCACCGGAGCATCACCCCGCTGCCCCGAGGTGTGTGATGAATGTTGTGCACATTTTTGAGTAAACTGCCATCGCTGCTGTTTTGTCTGCTTCAGGGGGGCTGGTCCTCCTCCTCAGTCCCACTTGGCACACTGACACAGACACGCTGCAGCGTTTGTGCTGAGGAGACAATATAATGCAATATATTGCCATTAGCGGATACTGCACCGTAGGCAACATGACCTTCCAACCTTCAGCACAGGCTGTCTGACTCCCAGTGGTCTGTTTACCTTGTTACTCTGCTACAGGCTGTTTACCTCCTCATGCAGCGACTCCGTCCACCTCATTGTTCCCCAACACTCAATTAAAATGATTTTTCTGCCCCTGATGTAGACATATGCTCTTTATTGCGACAGCAGACATTGATGCCACTGACATTTTGTTGCATGCAAAGCCGCATTAAAGTCCAGTGTGGAGATTTTTCATAACAGGCACAGAAGGATTTTGCAGCCTGTGCTTGATTTTAATAGAAATGACATTTAGCAGTTTAACTAATGAAGCCAAGAAAGACCTGAGAGACAGCGTGCTTTGATGCGTTGTGTCAAAAATAGAGCTGGAACTAACAAATATATACATACATATTTTTATTAAACATTTATTCAAAACATCCTAACCCAGAGAATAGTGACATGTGTCCTCTGCTAGTTCCTGAAATCAACGAGAGTGATTCATATGTTGTGTTTTGTCTAATCAACAGTAATAAATACTAAGTTTATTGTAACATAAAACATGAAAACTTCTCACACACAACAATCTGTTAATATATTATCAACATGGTTGTTTTATGGGAACAGGTTGTCTTTAATTTCCTTCAAGGATCATTTTTTATTTACAGGCTTTAAAGTTGCTTTAACATATATGATGTCAATCTGTTCTCATGGTGAATGTCAAAGTTTAGCATTATGTGTCTTTTTTTGCTTTCAAAAAATCAGTGCAGCATCATGCATCATCTAAATGTTGTAAAAGCTCATTTAATTACATGGGAACTATTTAGATACTTAATTAAATATGCACAAAACAAACAAAAAACTGCAGTTCTGCCATGATTGTGTGACAGTGACAGTTTTTTTTGCATTTTATGACCAAAGAACGAGTCACTTCATTGAAAAAATAATTGCCAGATTAATCAATAATATCAATAATGGTTAGTTTGAGCTCTTTAAGCCTGTGGGAGTGTCCCAGTGGGGCCCCTGATGCTCTATTATTTGACCCAGATGGATTTTCCACTTGGTATGCTATATAGTACCTTCCATAGGTTGGTGAGCCGTAGGGGGCCGGGAGGCACGGCTGAGATGGCCTCTTTTGGCCGCGTGTGTGTGTCTGTTTGTGTGTTATGCTGGTGTGGACACTAAGACATCTAGCCAGTGTCATCTGAGGAATGCAAGCCTCACCCTGGCCCTGACACACAAGACGGCCCCTGCGCTGTCACGGTAACAGGATCCAGGAATACCAACGCTGCTCTGAATGAGGGGCCGTTGGCACAGAAAAGACCAAACCTGGAGGGGTCAGTACTTCAAGGGAATGCTGTGGATCATGATGTGGTGCAGCTGAACAAAAAAACATATGAGGAAATGAATACATTTTTAAAGTAACATTTAATTGCTATTAGCTTTAAAATAAAACTGATATCTCCTTTGCTGCCTGGTTATAAAAAAGTGTCCAGTCATGTCAGTGTTCAAACAGAAGCTACCATTAGAATACCTGCATTGCATTGTATGCAGCCTTAATGAGCTGCTTTTGCATACTGCATTCCTGTTCTCCCATTCCAACCTTGAAGCGGCCACAGTAAAGTTCAGAGGGTGAAGGTACGGAGCGAAAAGCTCACCCCGCGGTGACAAATGAGCAATTGTTATAAAACTAGGTCGTCCTCGCTCCCAAGTCGTGGGGGATTAATTTGTGCTTTTCGCAGCTATTTTCTGAAACAGAACGACAACAAATCCTCCCTGCGCAGAGTGCCGTGATTAGAACGGCCATTCCTTCTTTGACTGCTGGGGATCAAGGTTGTAAGCATCTTAGACAGGGATGCTGTAATGAGCCGACTGGTAGGAAGACGCAGCCCGTCTCTTGCAAACGCACTAGTCGCCATTGTATTAGTTTCAATGAGTAGTCAAGGTTTAGTCTGAAGCTTCATGCACTTTGTCAGTGCTTTTGTCCTCCACTGTCATTTACACTGCTGAGTTACAGAGCAGGGAAAGTTTTCTTCACCTCAGAAGGCTGCACAGTGCAGCTGGTGATGAAGAGGGTGTCGTGCTCTTCAGCTTTGTCAGATTTTTGAACTCTGAACACTGGCTGCTCCTCTGACCGCCACCCCGGACAGAAGGAATGATCACAATTTGCCAAATTTCACAGTTTGCCAGTGAGATGCTGCTCGCTGTGAAAACTCATTGGGACAGTTCTTTACAAGTTCCCTGGCAGAGCTGACAGGAGTACGTATGCCTCGCAGTAGGCGGCCGCCCTTGTTTCTCTCCCTCTCACACACACGCTGCCTCTCTCTGCCTCTCTATGTTGGCTTGATAAGAATAGCAGCAGAGTTGGCAGACCGACTCTCTGGCTTCATGTTCCCGATGGGTAGTTTTTACTCTTTTTGGACATTTTGAATCCTACGTTCTCATAATTTAAGAAATACGATTCATTGATAATGACTGTAATTCTTTATCGTAGCCCTAGATAAACACTAATAGAACTGTGATTACTTTATATGTAGTCATACTCTTTCATAACAGCAAATAAATAATTCAATGTTCAGTTCATTTGCAGCTTTACTTGTTGTGAACTGAATATCTTAGGTGTTTTGAAAGACAACATGAGACTATCAGAGGTGTCACTTTGTATTGTTTAAATGTAGTTTGACTGGCTAAATGACAGTTAAACATTGGATAACTGTATTGACTGATATGTTTTTCTTAGCATAGAAGCTTTCTGTATCTAATGTGTGAGAGAAAATTTGAATAGTAACAGTGACAGTTCAAATATGACGACAATCACAAGCGCTCATTGCAAGAACCACGAGCTGATGCTGCAGATATGCTCCAGCACCTAAAGCCTCACCACAAAACAAAATAAATAAAATGTTCAAAATGTACCAGAAAATTTGTACAATATGTAAACTTACCCAAAATTATTTCAAGTTCTCACAAGAAGGGGAGGCAAAATCAATCGTTAAAAAGATAGTTTTCTTAAAAAGAAGCAGTCTTCATGAAAACACCTTCAACTGTTTTTAGAGTTTTCAGGTGAAAGTAAAATGTTTTGTAGCTCGGCCCGACACGTGTAATCAGGATCCCTCAGTGGGAGGATTTCCTCGACAGTAGTTAGATAAGAGGCTGTCTTCAGGTGGAGATGTTAATGTTGTCAACACAGGAGACACAACCATTGATTTACTGTGCTGGCCGGCTGAGTGAGGTCAGCGCATCACTGAAGCAGCCTTCATGTGTCTGGTTTCATGGGTCTGCAACACTTAACATGTCATTCCCACACAATATTAAAGCGTGACATCAATCCCTCAGTCTTTTGACATTTATTCAAACATGTTTACTGCTCATCAGCAGTGTGTATTTCCAGAGTATAGCCTCGTCATCTGATATAAACGAGGATATGTTAGCTGTTAAGTTAAAAACACCAAACATGCATATGTTGCTAGAGCTGGTATCTGAACATCCATCAGACACTGGGACCATTAGAAATGTCCTCCAGCTCCCTACCTGAGACTCCTTTGTTTACCTCTCCCACAGTGTCCCATTGTTTCTGAAATGTTTCGTCCCTTTCCTTTGATGTTTGTCTGCAGTGGGTGATGGATGAATGCAGAGGTCTGCTATCTGCGCTCAGCCAGAGCCAAATGAATAAATGGATTGACCATTTGTGGCACAGTGAAAGGGACTGACCAGAGGAAATCTTCCTATCTGGCAAACAGACACTGTGGTGTTGGAGATAAGAGGAGTGGAGGAGTTCAGGATGACCCAGAGCTACTGAAATTCATTGAAACAAACATTGAAATTACACTATTGACTGCTGCAGTAGTGAATTCAGGATTTCCATAGGTTTTTTTTGTTTTATTTGTCTGAAAGTAAGACTGAACTGCTGTTCTTATAATTGGCTAATAGTTCATCAAGGAAATTCCTATTAAATGTGAGCGACATTTCTCCAGATATTTCTGTCTGTTGATTCCACAGCATTAAAAATAAATAAATAAATAGTGACAGGAGATGCATTACAGGCACAACAACTGAGCAAATTATTTTGGAGATAATAAAAATATGTGCAGCCTTATCTTAAAGGTAAAGCTCTGTCATCATGTTTGATGTCTGAATGACGTGGAAGGACGAGGAAACTTAGCAAGTCTGTATTTATTTCCAGCTCTGTACATCAGTGTGGTTATTGATTAGACCATTAACAGAAAAATTATAATTTGTTGATAATTGAACCATTTAATCAAGCGAGACTGCCACTACACTTTTCTGGATCCAGCGTTGTCAGATGTGACCATGTACTCCTCCTTTTCTTGAATTTAGGAATTTCATGTGATTAGACACAAAGTGGTTGATCAAGAGAATAATCTGAATATTAATTGACACCCAGATTTACCCAGGTTAGGTTCATGTCAAGCTTTTAATCCTCAGCTGTAAAACCTCTGGTGCAGTGCACAGTTTTCAACATTTTCAAGTTTCATAAAGAAATTCTGTTGCAATCCTTCATGTCACAAAGTTGGTATGTGGCAAAACAAACAATTCCTTCATCCCCTCGTACTCCTGATATGGCTTTTTACAGTCACATTGTGTTTGTTCTTACTTCAGCTTGATTTATTTATTCATTTTCTGGTAAGTGTCAGTCAACACAATGCAGGAATAACATCACCACTTCCTTGAACCCCCCCCAACACCGCCACCGCACCACCACCACATTGCCTATTGAATACTTTGCCACTCAACAGGCTGGCAACAGGCCCAACACTGCACCCTCTCCCTCTGGGGCCTGACATAAGGAGTGGAAAATGGAGGACGCCTTGGTCACAGTGTGTGTGTGTGTGTTTCTCGGGTCTCAAACAGGGAAGACAAGGCCTGCTATTGTTTAATTTGTATCCTGGAGAGGAAATGCCTCCACTCATCCAGCTGCATTGTCGTGCTTCCATCTGTCTTACAAACGAAGGTGTAAAGAAAACGATGACATAATGCGTCACATCGAGGAAATAACCCAGGAAGTTTATGGAGAGGTTCGATCAGCAGTGAATGCCACGGATAGTTTGAGCAGCTTTGAAGTGTCTGCGAGGGTTTTATCAAGAACAGCATCTTGGTGTGCTTTTCCTCCTGTGGGGGCCACCTGTGTTCCTGGAAGGATTAGTTTGGAAAAGGAAGTGGGAGGGATTAGATGGCGTTAAGGGTGTAGTCTGGGAGTTTGAACTGCCAGCGATTTATAAAAAATGAACGAGCTTTGTCTTTATTCAACACACACACACACACACAATGAGCAGAATTTTTTGGCTGGATGCAGACTTCATCAGCATTGTCCTAGTTTCTGTTCGCCACTGCTCTTTCCTTCCTGCCTCTGTTCTGGGAGAGATTGTTGATCCTGCTCTCCGCCAAAGACGTGAACCAACACCAAGCAGGCGTCACCTAAGTGATGTTAAAAGCATGGATCAAACACCCTTTGCTTTTGATCCTAGTATGAAGATGTATTTAAAAAAAAAAAAGCTTTTAGAGTCACAAAATCCTCGTGAGATCTTTTACTTTTTTAATGTGGGCGAACTGTAAAAATAAAACAAATGTATCGAAAAAGGCTTCATAAATTCTGAAAGTTGCTTTTGTTGATAATCCCGTATTCGTGACCCTTTGTCTGTGCACTTTGTGGTGATTATGATTGAGAGTAAAAGTAAAATAGACCGGAAAGAGTAAGGCCCTGGAGTGGAAAAGATGGGGTCCTTTACATTCTTTCCATACAGTCAATCTGAAATATTTGAGACTGAAGCCACAATTGATGGTTCTGCATATTTCTCTCCCTGTGAGGCTGCGTTTCAGTGGTGCTGTTTGTTCGCTGTGATGTCACTGTGGGTAGGGGAAAAGAAAGCAGCAACACTGACACCTAGTGGTGCTTTCCTCTTTGGATTAGTGTGCCAGACAATTTAAAGTCATTCTTTTTGTTTTGTAGTAAACACAGTTACACTTGATCTGTGTGTTGTCATTCAGCAGGAGCTATATAATCTCCAGAAATTCTTCTTCTGTTTAACTCATTTTCTTCTTAGAAATTCCCTTTTAGTATAAAAATGGACAGATTTGTTTTTAGCCCACAATGGTGTAAAAAGTGGTAGAAAGAGGAGAGGAGGAAGTGAGATGCAACCAAATTGCTGGTTGGTTTTTATGGTGATATAGATACAGAAATGGTGATGTTGCAGTTATGTGGTTTGGGCTTTTGACCACTTGGCGACCTCAAGTGTTGGTGGTTAACATCCTTTTCCCCCCTAACATTTATAATAAATACAAAGACAGAAGTTCTTAAAGGGTCTTTACAACACTGTGTTAAAGATACAGAGCCTTGCAGACTCTCTGTATAAATAAAGCTGTATTAACTACTCTACTTTGTCACTTTACTAGTCAGTTGAGAGAGATTTTTTTCTGTAAAGCTTTGGTTTTTGAGCTAAAATGTAGCAGTATAGTATATATTCCTGCAGAGAGAATACAAACGCTTTCATTTCAAGTTATTTTACTATGAAATTTGAGCTGTTTTGGCAGCAGGGGGAATTTGTTGTACCATCCGAAATAACTTCTTTACAAAGTTAGATAATGATATATAATGTACATGCCAAGTCCTGAAGACACTTTACACCTAAAAACTGAATGCCAACTGTATTCAGCTGGTTGCACACTGAACTGAAGACATTGTGCATTTGTGTCCAACATGAACCCAGTTAAACAGACCTGCAGTTTCCCTGTCGTGCAGTAGGTGGCAGTAGAAGTCTGAACATTGCCCCTGTTGAGCCGTGGCTCCTGCTCATTGTGTTTTGTGACCACAGACACTGTGAGCATAAGGTTTTGGTTAGTGAGGATATCACAGTGTGATGTAACAGGGCCAGGCAGCCCTCGGGACAATGCAAGTTTCCTTTTGTCTCCATTTTATTAAAGGCCAAACCCAAATAACTCTAAAAAATAAAAAAGAGTATGGCTGATTTTAAGAGACCAACACCCTGTTGTGTAGTTTCACATCACAGTGTGAATATTGATTCATCATCTGTAACAATGATGGACTCACATGACTGGTGGTAATAAATAGTGGTAACAGGTTTTATTCTGACCAGTGCATGGGTTGTTTATTTGAACTTGAATACTGAGAAAATAGGCAGAACATACTGGTGTGTTCTTTCCCCATTTGACTGTCTTGTTGTTTATTTTGTTATCCTGTGTCATGTGTAGTAGATTTTCATATGTAGGGTGTGAAAAATATCAGTAATTACAGCCACTGTGATCACACTTGACCCTTGACACCTCAGCTGTAGTTCAAACCTTTACACTTTGTACATTGTGCTTTATGTTTTATAACATGTGAGAGTCTTGCATTAAAAATAGAAATAAAAAACGATGCTTTTTGATATTTTCCTGAGTGTTAGTAGCACTGTGGGGTCTCCGGACTCCTCCTCCTCCTCCTCCTCCTCCACTGACACAGACATTTTGTGACACAGACTGTGTTATTCAGCCTTTGTGGTCAACATTTCATAAAATTTTCAATAAGCTTATGATTGTCGCTCTCAGAAACTTGACCCTCAGACAGGGTGTCCATTCTGCGTGGTTTCACATGTGTGTGTTTGTGTGTCTGGCGAGGTCTTAAACACAAGCTCCCTGTTGTCCCCTCCGCTCCGCCGTCGCCACATCTACCTCCAGCTCGCCGCCGACAAAGGCTTCCCAGTAGCTCGGACCAGCGCTGTGCCACAAACACACAAACACACAGTGAGAGCCCCAGTGTGTAGCGACAGACAGTGGAGAGGCTGTGCGGGCTGCCAGCTCTCAGAGAGGGCCACTTTGTTTCACCTCTGACTTGGATTCAGGCCAAACAATCTGAGAGTCACTCACTGGGTCACTTGATGAAGTAATTGAATGGGGAGTTTATAGTTGTGCAGTGGAGCTCCTTTTATTTTTTTTTTCTCCGCGAGGTGCTTTATTACATTTCTATTGCGATGTTCAGCAACACAAATCAATGTCGCTGTCCCTGTTAAATGCTCTCTGTGTCCACTGAGGCGTGAACGAGCAACGTTTTAAGTGTTGATGTGAAAACATAACCATAACGTTGCCCTATTTAAATGTATTTTGTCGACACATTTGTAATGTTTGATGTTGTAATGATCAGGTGATCATGTAATTCTGATGTTGGAGTGATTTATTCAGGAAAATAATTCAATATTTGCTGCTTTTTTACAATTAAAATTAGAGATCTCTGGGGTTTGCACTGTAGTTAATTATAACACATAATTGGAAAACGTCAGTGTGAGCATTTCTCATTATTTTCTGATATGTTGTAGATTAAATGGTTAATTGGAAAGAAAAAGTTTATTAGAAAATAATTGAAATTTGTTGTTGTTAGTAGTTTTGTGCTACCACATTGAAATTAGAGCTGTAACTACCAATCATTTATTTTCAGTTGATTATTTTTTTAAATGAATCAGTCATATAAATTCTAATAAACTGTCACAGCACATGTTTTGTCTGACCATTACTCCAAAACCCAGTTATTCAGTTTGCAGTGATATAGTCTAATGCACAAGGCTGCAGATGGGCTCATCAGAGCTGAAGCTAGAAAATATTTGGTGATTGACAAATATCAATATAATTTAAAAATGTTGTTTTTATCTATTGGTCAACTAACAAATCAATGAACACATCATTTTAGTTTTAATTAACCCCCATATCTGTTTTAAATACTCACCCTTTAACCCGAAGTACTTGTGTCTAATACCTCTGCTCTCCTTCCTCAGGACCTGGAGATTGTTTACTCGTACCTCCACGGGATGGAGGCCTTGTCCAACCTGCGGGAGCACCAGCTGAGGTGAGTGTCCGCACATGTTCCCCCTACTTAATTAACATAACTTGTAGCTCGATATTGCAATTACACAAATTTCAAATGCAAATTAAAAACCCAGTGACAACTCCTCGGTGTGTGCTTCATAACAGTCGCAGTCAGGGGTGGAAAATTAACACCGAGCCGCCAGCAAAACACTGGTAAATTTCATCTGGTTTTCTAATCCAACAGCCGCTCTGCCCTCGAACCACCCACCAGGCTGGAGTCATTTACTCTGATAAGGCAAATACATCAAAATACAGCTCCCACTTTCAGTTTCATGCATAAATGTGTGTTTTTATGATTAGTCTGAAACATCTAAAACCAAGTGATGAGTGTGTATCCTGCAAATGTTGAGCTGTTTATTTAAGCAGTGATTGAAATGTTTCTAACACCAAAGATTTGACAGAAGTTTTTAAACTGTTCAGCACCTTCTTTGTAATATCAAATGAGTGCTTATCAGATTGTCTGATCTTGATGTAAAAATGATTTCCATTAGACCAATTACCTTTTAGATTATTGGCTATTACTGCCTCACTATGCAGAAGATGTGCCTGTGGAAAGGTCTTACAACATCTTAAATCCATGAACCATTTGCAATTCTCCATCAACCGTGCCCACTTTAGCATCAACTCGTGGTTTCTATATCTGTGGGGATCAATGTGACACACATTTCATCACCTTCCTATAATTGTGTGCATCACAAAGACTGTCAGTCAACATGCTGACATCCTCTCATTCTCTTATTTTGACACAGAAAAACATAGCAGGCCTTCATCATTGGGATCATCAACACAATGTCTGCATGTAGGATTGTAGTATGTCTAGAAGCATGTGCAACACTGTTGTTGTGCTGTTGAGTCCATGGAAAAACATGTGCACACACTATGAATTGGCCTTTAAACAGCAAGTAGCCAGGTGTTCAGAAGTGTACAGTAGGTGTACAGTATCAAGATCTCAACACTTGACTCTAAAGTTTGTTTCCCTCCTGTAACTCCCTGCATGATTATCAAAGTGTAATCGATTGCTGCTGTGACCATCTGATGGAAAGAACTGTTTCTAGTGCCCAACAGGTCAATACTTACACATAACACATGCTAAAGAAAGCTAGCTGAAAATCATTATTACACTTTTCATGAATTTCTTTAATTTAAGCAGCTTGTGTGTTTTATTGATTTCTAGTGTCAGAAACTCTTCAGAGCAGTAAAGTGGAAATCCATGGGGTCCATATAAAAAAGTTTTCTCTGCTAAAATCAATCAAAGCCTCTCAACCTCAAGTGATGAGAACGTCCTGCTCTGCTGTTCATACATCATTTTGCTTTTTCCTCCTCTGTCACCGCGTCAGCCTCCAGTGTTTTCTGCCGGGCGGAGACTTTCCAAACAGTGCCTGTCAGAAGTCTGTTCCCAGCATGCCTCGTGTGCATACATGTGGATTATACTGGCCAGGGAACAATGTAGCAGTACATGACCCGCGAGCTGGAACATTCCACTGTGTGACCCCTCGGAGGCCTCCCACCCAACACTAACCCCTCTCCCTCCTCCCCGTTTGGATCCTGAGGAATGTCCCCGTGGTCCCACAGACCAACCCACAATTTCAGTTTTACTAAGTTTAAAAAAAAAAAAAAAAAAAGCTCCCAGCCAGACATCCCACTAACTATGGGATTATGCTATAGTTCTTCTCTCTCAGTATTTTCATCTGCGAGGAATGTGTTGTTTTTCTTCTGTGGTTCTTGTTCACAGCGAGCTGGGACGGTTTTCCTGCTGAGGGGCTACAACGCGACGTCCGCCCCGAGCTATTTTTTGAAGGCCTTTGTGTTTTGATCAGTTATTGTTTACTATAGTTGCCTCTCTGTAATGTTGAAGCACACTTGTCTTCTCGAGAAGCATCTGGGGAGAGAGCGATATGGATGACTTTTTCACACTTTTGCAGGGGAAAAACGGTTTGATACCAAAATCAGACGCCTATTTTTCCCCTTATAGAAGAACTCGGTTTACAAAAAATAGATAATATTTTTTATGTTTAGGAAAAAAAACAATAATATGATCAATTTGTATTTCACATATGAATCTGTGCTTGATTGGGAATGAAACTAATGTACATTTACCTAGTTATTGCTCTGGTAATGTGCGTCTGACCTACATAAGACACCTATTTTTGAAGAGGCAGAGGCATAAACAGTGTTGCAGCTCTAAAGCTAATTCTGCTAATATCATCGGAAACATTTCAGTGCTTTTAAGTAGGACACTCAACCTATAGCTGCTTCAGTTCTGGTGCTTAGCAACCAAATATACAACTCTCAAATCGTACACTGGCATTTCCAGGTTTTGTAAGTGCAACTGTGAGTGTGATGCATCAGAACTAAGTTCAATCAGAACAAGCTATAAATGTGACCATGAATAAATAGTAGTGATTGGCCACCAATGCCTAAGTAGTAAGTCTGCAGTGTAGGGCCATCAAAGGATAAAAGCTTTCCTCAACAAAAGAAGTACAAATCACTGAGAGCACAAATTTCCACCAATAAGGCATAATCCAGCTCTACTGATGCTATAGACTGAACACTGGTGCCCTCTTGTGATAAAAAGTCAACATTATCTTACAAAAATAGCTGCCAAACAGAAAACAACTGCAGCCGAATGAAAGTGGAGAAGTATAATTTAAACTGTAATTGTCATTTACAATCAATGGTTACTTTTTTACCAAACTTACACGATCAATAGGGGGAACTCCACAGTAGAAAAGACAGAACAACCCACTTCCCCACCAGCAGTAACTTCAACACACCACGACAATGTATTGCGCCATCCAGATTTATGTGCTCTGCTGCTCATGTGAAGTGTGTTTTCTCCTCATTAACCATACATTACAACCACTGTTTAAACACATTCATTCTCAAATTCATTGTCGAATTTTTAATTATCACTGACATTTACTGTCTGTCGATGACTGTAACTTTGAGAAATGTAGCTCACGCGCCACATATATCAAGATATAAGCTCACTATGTTGAGAAGTGGAGGCAACGCACTTGTCAGATGTTGATTTATTTCTTTTATTGTTTTGTTAGTTGTAGTAAAGTTATTATTTCTGCCTCTTGTTTTCTGACGGCCACTCTCTCCTCTCTTCCCCTCTCCTCTCCTCTCTGTCATTGCAGGATAATGTGTGAGACGGTGCGTTATGAGAGACACGAGGCCAATGAAGTGCTATACTAGTAAGTACTGCCATTTCTGCCTGGGTGTGGATGCCTCTGTGTGAACTGATATTGATGATACTTGGAGAAATACTTACATCCTCACCAGCGCATCAACACAGAGAAACACAAAGGGCAGCCGATGTAACAATATTTCAGTTCTGTGTGATCAAAAGGCGTCTGGGCTGCGGTCGTAACTCAGAGTTATTGATGACCTGCAACACACCGGCTGCACACAGCACAGCGACCTGGGTGACTTAAATGAAAACAAATATCCATAAAGCACAGGAGAGGTTTGATGATTCCCTTATGAAAGTGTGTTTTTCTTTGTGTATTTCAGTTCCACACTAAACAACTCCATAGCACAACCCAACCAGAGGGACCTACCTGGACTAATTTCAACTTGATTCAATAATTCACACTGACAAAGAAAACCCATTGCTCTAAAAGCTCCAAAAAAGCATTTCCTTCAGTAGGGGGAAAAGCTAGCTAGGCACTAGTGGTAATGATCATATACTTCCTCCTTTGAGCTATGTGTAGTGGAGGGTTAATTTGATCAGAAAGCTGCACTGACAGCTTCCAGACAGCTTTTGAGTGCATTTGGATGCAGTTAGAAAGGCTGCCGCAACTGTGGTAAGCAGAAAACACACACAGTGTTTGACTGCTGTCACATGTTGACGTCTTGCGAACACCCGTGGTGAGAATTAAGACAGTTAATTAACTCTGTCAGCGTCTCGAGGGGCTGGAGAGGGTGGATTGTCCCCTTTTCTGCTTTCTGATCCCCTGTGTGTGTGTGTGTGTGTGTTGGGGGATGATGTGGAAGAGTCAACACCTCATTAGAAGCCCACTTGCTGGTGTGGGAGCTGATTAAACAATAGGAATGCAGATTAAGCGGTGGTCGCATAATAGACTCCAGTTTTCTGCAAAGATTCCCTTAGGTCCCCCACATCAGTTACCACACACACACACACACACACACACACACACACACCTACCTATATATACAGCCTATTCAAGAACCCTGCTTCTTTAGTTGCATATGATGTTCTTGGATGCTGCCCGTCAAAACACGGATTAGTATGTCAACACTAAACGGGTTCAATCTTTAAAAAGACATAATTTTTTTCACTATTTCGTCATCTGTTCAGTAGCAGTGTTTTAGTGAAGCAAACATTTCTTTTTATACCACCATCCCGAGTAGATAAATATTAAATTGCTTCCTTTTCTGTTTTATCTTGGACCGGCTGCATGAAGCTTTTTGGGAAAACTGACTTGAACCTGCCAGGACATGGTCATGCAGGGAGTTTCTGTCACATTTAATCCACTTTACAGTTCTTTATGTCTTATGTTAATACAGCAACTTGTAATATTGTTGTCATTAAGATGTTGTAGTCTTAATTTTGTCAGATGCGATCATATACAAGTGTACCGGTTGTAGTCTCAGTGCAGCAGTGAGAGAGATACTGCTTATGATTTACAGCTTGTGTAGAACAGCTGGTATCACGTTGCTATTTTACTCTCATTCAGAGTAATAAAACTCAGTGTAGGTGATCACAGAGAGAGTAAGTGCACTGAACAGACATTTAACCAGCTGAGAGTCAGTGGAGTGAGACCTGCTTTATAGTTTCTCAGAAGTAGTTTTTAAGACTTGTTTTAGTTGTTTATGGTTGTGCAGAATGGTCACATGACAGGCATTTAAAGGCATGAAGGGATTTAAAAGACGGGATAACAATGCACATTTTTATCATAATGTCTTTCCAAGTAGAGAGTCAAGGTGCTACAGCCAAAATATCCTGGTATAAAGTGGAGGTGAATGGTAGGTTGTTGTAAAAAGTTAAAGAAAAAGCGATAATGGTTTCTGAAACTATCCGACCAATGAGCACACAGTTTTGAAAGAGTATAAACCCCATTTAGCCAGGTTGTTTGAGCCACTCTTCACCAGGTATCAGCTATTATTTTCACTTTTTCCCACATTGAGCACAAAAAAAGAAAAGTTTAAGGTGCTACTTTAGTTTTCAATGTGGACAGGTGTCTTTGATTTAATAAAATAAGAATACGGATGCCGACAAACTTGAGTTTCAACTCGTTTCGCATTTAACTGGCTCGGTGTGATTGCATTCAACGAGAAGGGAGTAACTGCGTGTACTTCTCTAATTTGCCTCGGGCTACAGCGCAGAAAAACAGCAGGTTATTTTCCTTTTGCTTTATTGGTTCATTTAGTTTGCACAACTGTGACATTGTTTTCGAGCTGTGTCTTGGCACAGCTGTTTGTTTGCATGTATTTGTGTGTGTGCATGTGTAAGTGTCGGCGTGCTCCATATTAACCTATAAAAATCGGTCAGGGCTCTCCCTGATAAGCGCCGGGTATTAAACAGCAGAAGATCAGATTGAGTTTCCTCCGAGCTGCAGGATCTTAATCAGCCGGCTCTTCTGAAAATACAAGCTTTTAAACAGCCTATCTCCGTGTCCTCATCTGTTTATAACAATGACAATATTATGCTGCAGAACGAAGGGCTCTAAAAGTCAATGGGGGAATTTTAATTGTGATCGTATCTCTGTTTAGTTGTATGGCTTGTACATTGACACGTATCTCAGAAAACTCTAAGTAGTTCAGTAAATTAAAATCAAGGAGCACATAGTAAAAAAAAAAGATGAAAATATTTCAGGTTACAATGACATCAGGCACAAAAAAGCATTTATTAGAGGGTTTTTAAACTCTTTCTCAGATTTGTAATGTAAAATATAAATTGGATTCAATGAGAAGTTCACTTTGTTTAGCAGCTGACCTTTCTCCCTTGATCTAAGCAGACACGTCATCCAGTTTTTATTATGTATGAAACTAAATCCTGGCTAGATATTTATCTTTTTTTCTTTTTCTGCAAACACCCGTAATGCTGGATAAAATTCATATAAGCGACCCAGTTAATGACCCGCACATTTATAGCCTCTTATTCCCTATCCATGGCTGTTGGCAGTCCTGGAGTAATGATAGGAGGATAAGGGGTAATAGTTAGAAAAGTACTCATATTTTCTGCCTGGAGCTCTAGATTGCTCGAGTGCTAACACCACATGAACGCACACACACACACACACACAGAGTCACACTCAATATCTCATAAAAACATCCCATCCTGTGAAAGGCTGAACCTCCCGGGATTTACCATCCAGAGATTACAGTGCTAAACCCTCCTGAGATGGAGGCTGACCTGGCACATTGTACAGTGAACGGTGAAGAGGGTCAGCATCTCCTCGGTGGCCTTTAACCTCCTCCATGTCGAGTTTTTCAGAGCAGCCCCTGACCTTTGACCCACTCTGGTAAGCGTGGCCCAGCAGAACTATATTCAGTGGTATAATACTTGTGATGCAGCGATGCACTGATGGTTTACTGTTAAAGTTGAGGCATTAATGAGGTTTGGGAGTCTTCATCTCTTTCAAGAACTCCATTGGGTCTTGAGCAGTGGAATAAGAAGTTCAAATATTATATTTAATTAAAATGATAACAGATATGTCAGCCAATTAATTCATCAGTCAACCAGCAACAGTTTTACCTACACCAGAGATTTGTTGGTAACATGGAAAATAACTGAACATATCTTGATGACTTCTGAGAGATAGTGTATTACCAAGGAACAAATAATTACATCGTGGGCAACATCAGAGGATGTTATACTATCTGAAAAGAAGCCCAGAAAATCCCCATCACTTGTAATGGGTGATTGTTTTAAGGTAGTGTTGCTGTTTCACCACAAGACGGCAACAGTGTTCAGCCTATAGCATCAGAACAGCTGGATTATGCCTTGACAGAGGTTTGTGCTCTCTGAGTGCTTTCTAGTTCAGAATAGATGAGCAGTTTACATTGTTCTTAAACCAAAAATCGCCACAAATAAACTGGTGCCTCTCTATGGTTGCAACAGCTAACAGACATAGGCTTTTATTTTGTTTAGCCACTGACCCATTTACAGCTTGAGAAAAAGAACAAAGTATTAAGTAGTATTTAGCTTAATTTTTTGTTTTATAATTTTGATTGCTCTATAGAATGTGAACAGCTTTAATTGAAGACAGTTGTAGTGATGTCATGACAGACTAAACTTACCTTCCACACATGTCTGATTTTGCCATGTAGAGTGGAATAATTACAAGAAGAAGAAGGTGATCATACTGATCATAGAGGAGCTGAAAACTGTGTCAAATAACAACCCAAAACCAACCAACCAAAAAAAACAAAAAAAAACAAAAAACCAGAACAGAAACACTTGTCCTACAAACATCAGGTGAAGCAACCAGTGGTTGACTTTATCTCTTTACTTGATGCCGTTCACTTGGTTGCCAGTGCTTTTTTTTTTTCTTCCAGAAATAGACACAGCTATAGCCTGCATATTAATGTATTATGACAATACCAAAGAAGAACAGTTTGCAGGCTGTGATATTTTGACCCCTGGCTGAGGTTCAGAGGCTGCAGCTGTCGGAAAGTCGTCCTCCTCACGCAGCTCTTGTTCCCTGCGACACTGTGAAGCTGGTTGCCCTCGGAAACAACGTCATAGGAGGGCAGACAAGGAAACTCGCCGGGAGATGAAACTGAAAAACTCATCACATCTCAATAACCAGTCAGCTTATATAATTATACATTCCAGTACACACTGTACAGTATGTGTGGCACTGGCATGGAGACATTAGTCATTCGCGAAGCATCTGGTGAAGCTGCTTCTTAGATCGGAAAAAGTGTCAGAAAAATGGCAGCAGGATTTTTATTTTTTATTTTTCTGAGAAGTTTTCTTTAGTCTTTGAAGGTGATCTTGTTCATGCATTAAAAATATTTAGGTCAGAAATTTTCTCTGTAAATCCTAAACATGAACCAGTAGACTCTGTGTCGTCTCCCACCCACTCACTTTATCTTTTTATACTTTTGTTTGTTGGACAATTGAAAAGTCGACTGCTTCATTTCATAATATCACCGCATCATTGTGGCACCGATGGTCTCCTGAGGATTTCTTGGTGAATGCAGCACAACAATAACAGCTTGAAGTGGTCATAGCTGCTTGTTTATTCTGAGATGTCGTCTGTTGTCTTGAAACCTCTGATTCTTTGTTTTTGGTTGACAGCGACTTCCTGATTGTTATTCTGGACACAACTGCTGCACGTGTTAAAATGATGATAATACTTGGAACTCAACCATTATTTTACTTTGCTAATCAAACTTTCCCTTTGACACAAAAGTGACTTGAATATTTTATGATTGCCAAAATGAAACAACCTTGTTACATATAGAAATACACAAATGGCCTTAAAGTATTATTGGCACACCAAATATATGGTGCTATTAGCTTAATGGGAATTGAATGGGCAAATGTATGTGTAAGTTGTTTTTCCTGAATAAATACACCCCATAAAGAAAATTAATCGACGGCAGTAATCAAAATTAGTTAATAGTTGTTTTTTTTGTTTTTTTTAAACAAGCCAAATTGCTAGTATGAGTATTTACTGTTTTGGGTTTTTTTTGGTTTTTTAATCCAATATGGAAATAAAAATGAAGATGATAATAAGCATATATAGTAATTATATAAAAGTTTTAGATTGTTGGTTGAATGAGACAAGGAAGCCAAATATGTCACTATGGCATTTTTCGTTTCACAAAATAACGATCAGGAAAAATGTTGACGAATATATTAATAAAGAAAATTATTGATGCCGTTTACAGACATGACTGCAAATAAGTGCTTAAGTTGTGAATTAATTAGAGGAGAAGGCTTTATGAACTCTAGTAAAAGAAATGCTAATCAAGTTGTCTGGGAGCAGTAATGCTGTTTATAAAGTATTGTCCTCTCTAATCACCGACATAAAGCATCAGCACATCCAATGGATTTAATCATGTTTTACAGCTGAAGTCAAATCAAACTGGCATCACTTCCTGTAATGCTGTAATGAAAATTCCCATCAGTTTGAACTCACTTTTGAAATTAAAGAAATTATGAAGCATTGAGGTGATTAAAACAAGTTTGTTTGGTTTTTTTTGTTTTTTTTTGCTGGAAAAAAAAAAAAGATGTCAGAGTCTTCAGGATACAACAAGTCAGCTTATTTTCCCCAGAAGGTAAATGTTCACATAAAATTGTTGAAGGTTTAAAACCTGCATAGTAATTTTTACCAACAGCTAAAAATGACTCGGTTTCACATTTTCAAAATTGGATTTTCATTCTTGAATGAAACAGTTTTGTAAGAGTCGAACCTCATTTCATGAGCCTTCATGCTATAACCATTCTTCCCCCCCATCATTTTACCCTCTGCCGCCGCCTCCGTGGTACTCATATAACCCGATTCCCCGCTGTTAAAGGCTTCCCTGTGGGGGTTTTGGTGGATGATGTTTAGCGTTTGACTATCGCTTCCAGTACGCGTGACCCAGTTCAGTCAAGCTGTCGCGGCACATAAGAGTCGTCTTCTATCTCCTACTTTTTTTTTTTTTTTTTTGGTGTTGTATCTTCTCCTCCTCCTCCTCCTCAGCCATGTGAGGTGCTTCCCTCGCTCGGTACATCTGCGTGCCGGCAATTAATAATTGAGCATTTCATTCGTGTTGTTTCTGAATGCAAAGAAGAGCCATAAAAGGAGGGAACGAGTCTGTGGGGAGGCGGATGGAGATCAGTAGAAAGAAGAGTGGGGATGCTTTTGTAGGGAGCGAGAGAGATTTTGCTGTGTGTCAGTAGGGTGTGCTGTCTACAGCCTCATTAGTTCTGTAAGGAAAAGTGAGGAGGGAGGAGGAGGGAGGGGAGAGGCGAGACTTTGTTCTCAGTGATTAAAAAAAAAAACCTCAGTCAGCACAGTGATGGTGGGTGTGAATTTATGTGTCAGTGTGGGTGCAGGTGGATAATAGGAGCACCCATCCTTTACCTTTCTGTAAGCAAAAAGCAGCCCCACCTTACTGATGTGTGAGCGGTCATTGATTTTTGTTTTTCTTTCTCCTTCTGGTTTCAATGAAAAAGTCTCACTTACACCAGGTGAAAATGTTGTGTGATAATCACTCAATCTGCTGCCTTATTAACACCAGATTGCCTTTAAGCACAGGGTTTGATTTCAGCTCGATGACGAGGCGTTCATCTTCTTCGAATCGGTAAACAGACAGACGGAGGCGGCGTGCTGAGAAATGTTCATTTACATTGCCTGTTAAGCTAATGCAGCACATTTATGGCAAAGGTAATTAGGAGTTTTGTTCCTTCGGGTGAGGCGTCACGGTAAAGCCTGAACTGATGCTGCAGATAATAATTGTTATAACCCAGTGGATGTGTCATTTGTTCAAAATGATGTGACTATAGTTTTTAAGGTAGGGGGAGTATACCTCTTCTCTCTTTGTGCAGTCAATATGAAGCTACCATCAGCCGCTGGTTAGCTTAGCTTAGCTCAGAGATCAACAGCAGGAGGAACTTGTGGACATGTCGATGAGTGAACATCAGTGTCTCTGATAGGTGGATGTTGTTGCCTTTGGACTGAACTCTTCCTGTTGATTTCTGTGCTGTGTTAAACTCCTGACTGGTAGTGTATGTGTAGTAAATATATAAAGTTCTGAGTGCACCATAATAAAACACATTTGTGTTGCTTGTTTCCAATAGAAGTTGGTCAAAACGTGCAAAGTACAACTGAGCACCTATAACAACCAAAACATCAGAGTGAATTCTAACCAGCAAAACATCCTCAGACCATAACTCTGCCTCTCCCGTGCTTCACCATGGGAGTGACACAGGTGGTTTTTAATCATGCTGGCCTGAGGTCTGACATATGTGTAATCAGAGTTAAACAGACAACCATTATGTGTCTTTGTTGTCCCTGGAAAATTCATTGTTCTTATAGGGTGTACCCAAACCTTTGTCTGGTAGTGTATATGAGAGAGGTAATGATGTAACCTTCAGTAAAAACTGAATATCTCTTTAAATGTTGAAATGTCCTTTTAAAATGGAATATTGTCTGTACTTTAAAAGCTCACTTAGTGCATGCAACAAATAAAGCTTCTTTGATTAGCCGTGCATTGTTGTATTTCACTTTTATTTGGTGTTAAAACCAGTTGCAACATTTGTCAGTCATGTCCAGTCGATCCATTCAGCTGTTTGCAGACTCCATGATGACAAAATGAAAGCAGTTTTTGGTTACTGGTGTGTCTATTTTTGTCCACCGCTGCCTTAGTGTTCATGTCAAATTCCCATCAGCAGAGAATGATGGTATCAGTGTTACATTTCATGTGATAACTTCCTCCTCTGGATTTCTACTTCTTCTTTACTGTCAGAGGGCTGTTTGGTGACATATTTGATCGACAAAGGACCATCGTTTTTTTTTCTAAACTTCCTTGATCGCTGTTATACTTACGGAAAACATCCATTGTGTCTGTTTTTTCCCAGTCCAGGCAAAAACTTAACTGCAGCCCATAAACTAGCGTTGGTGATGCAACAGCAGTGTGTCCTCTGTGACACTTGAACTGACCTGCATAGAAATCGCATATGTTGTGTTTGGCCCCGGAGCCCTCTGGCCGACTCCACACAGATAAAACCAAGCATTTAATGTTTTTATCCGCATCCTTAGCATTTGTTTACATTCTCGTGAGGTGAACACACACTGCGTATCTTTGATAATCCCGCATGTACCACGCATGGAGGATTCAGCCTTGCGAGATTATCTGTCTGCAATCCCCGCGGTAACTGTGAAGGCCGAAGGATAAACGAGATGAGTGGGGAAACAAAACTGATGCATTTTAACATCTGTGATATCCTTTCAACGTTTGCCAGTGTGGTTTATTAACAGCGACAGTCCACATCTAATTTCTGAAATATATATTTATATATTTATTTAGGGAGTTTGTTTATCTGCAGGGAAATTCTCCTTTGATGTTCCTTAATCAGGCCGTCGGTTCAAGTAAAGCCACGTAATTCCTAAAAACCTGAAAAAGTGTCTGCGATTTAAATAAAATTCCTCTAAAAGCGTCTTGTGTGTATGGTGTTTACCGCGCGTGTTTGTTTACCAGTCAAGTTGTAAGGATTTGACAGCCAGCTGCATCATCCAGGGGTCAGCCTGAGTTTACTTCGTCTGTGATGCCCAATTTCCTTGTCTGTGTGTTGCAGCAGGGTTATGGGTGTGGGCGGATGAGAAATGAGTCTTCAGTTCATTCATAGTTCTCTCTCTCTCTGCAACACTCTGCACTCTTATCTTTCTAATGTTTTCTCTCTTTCTGTTTCTTCAAGTCACTTGGCAGAGTGAGAAGGCTTACTTTGCTGAGGCACTGAGGGAAAATACCTGCATACAATCATGTGGATAAAACAACTTTTTTACATCAATAGATTAATCACTTGGTATATGAAAAGATATTCAGTTTACTAATGTAGAGGAGTATGAATTCTACTAAATATTTAGCATTTTGGCCTGAAAGAAGTAACTGAAAAGATTGATTGATAGTTAATGTTGTGTCAGTCCTGTAGCAGAGTCCACTATTAGTTTCAGCTCCAGAAAGTTGGACGTCCATATCTGGACAGTTTCTCTGTTTCCAGTAATTACATTTTTGTCTCCCCCTGTCAAATCCTCACCACCTTCTCTGCTAAGTTGCGTCTGTCTTTGTGTCTTCCAGCCCTGACGACATCGGAAGCTGCTGGTACATCCTGTTGTCTGGCTCCGTTTTCATCAAGGAGTCCATGTTCCTGCCCAGAAGCAGGTAAGCGCATCGGCCATTTTGGGCGCCGTTTGAAGGTGTGATCTTGGCAATAACACGCGAGCTGCTCCCCCTCCTTTCCAAAGCCTGTTTAGAACAGCAAAAAAAAAAAAGGAAGATAAAAAGCTAATCCTGGACTGGCAAGATGGGAGCCAACTTTAATTTGTTCTCTCTCAAAAAAAAGTTTATTTCCTCTCTTATCAGTTTGTTCTTTTCCCTGGCAGTAAACAGTGGTGATTCCTTTTAGTAACATTTTTATACACTGTCTGCAGACTGAGTACCAGAGGTTACAAACTGTTCACCTGCTTATCGGATTTCTCAAAAGTAGTTTTACCTTATCGTTGCTTTACTGGTCACACAAATATGTTTCATTCATGCTGTAACTGAAGGAAACTCCTGACTTTCAGAAATAAATATTTGCACTATTTGCTGGTATAATCTAAAAAGACCTGCTTTTCCAGGGTATTTGCTTCTTATCAAAGAAAAAGTTGCTGCAAGACAACATCAGCACATTTTTTTGTGCAAGTCAAGACAGTCAAAGCCTTCACAGGGTCTTCCTCACATCAGTCATCCTGAATGAAATGGTCCAGATACAACTCATAAAATAAAAGACATAAATATTTCTGACAAATGTTACACCATAAAATTTGCTATAAATCTCATACCTCGGGATATACGGGAAGTTTTCTTCAGGGTCTCGTTAATAGAGATGCTCTTTGTGCCTGTGTAATACCACAAACATGCTAATTCATTTGGTAAAAGACTGTAAAAATATCAATGCATTCACTTTACTCTTGTTTAAAGTAACTTAGCTTGAGCTTAGCTGTCTTAGCTGAAACTGTCAAGTGTGTCAAGCACATGTCTAATTCGACACTAAACTCCCATTTAAATCCCAGCACATTGTCCTTAAAGTTTACAAATTCCACATCTGAATATAGTTACTCCCATAAAAATATATTATGAACACTACAGACAGCAAAAAATACAATCTTTACATCTACAGTATAGTGTGGTATACATTTGTTTATTGGAGCCAATTTTGGCATTTTTAAAATGATCGGTGATCAGCAAATGACGCGATACTAACTCACCGATCATATGTGTCAGCTGTCTCTGAGCTCAAACTAAGTTATTACACCATTCAGAGCAAATTTTTGGTGTTATCTGTGATTGTTACAACAATGCTAGCAATGGGATAAGCCAATGGCACCTTTGATATTTTTTTATTGAAGTTTTGTGAAAGAAAAAAATTGCAGCTCTTCTGTCAGCGGTATCCGATTGGGACTTGGTATCGGCAGATACTTAAAATCAAAAGATCGGGATTGGGAGGTAAAAAGGCTGATCGGGACTTCCCTAGTATAAATCATTGAGGAAATGTTTGTCTTCTTCTGATAATGCATCAATAAGGGGACTTAATGTAAAGCATTCAGCAGGGAATCACAATATCCTGTTCATAATTTAGCGCAGCAACTTCACACCTCTGCATTTAAACATTAACATCATGAAACCTTCGGACACCCAACAGCTGCTTTGATTGTACTGTCAACAACCTTGAAGGGAAAATGTACATTATATAAAAAATTCCTTCCTCCATTTCTGATAGGATGGGTTGTGGAAGGAAGTGTTTGCTTTTTTGTATGTGACACCTTCAGAGGACTTAAGATTCCTGTTCCCCTCTCCAGCTCTCAGCCGTCCTCTCACAGCAGTGATCACCTCCTCTGAAGCCAAGACCTAAATGTTAAAAAGCTGTGATTTCACAAGTGGATCTGTTACATGAACCATCCAGCTCTGTGGGCGTCTTGAAAACAATGATCTTTTTCATCCATTAGGCTTGCATAACACACCTACGGCCACTCGGCGCTCGAGGCCGTCACTTTAGCCTGTGGAGCAGAAATGTTCTGGCAGCGCAGCGAGGGGGGGGGTCGACAGCGGTCATTCTCGGGCTTTGTACAAACGTGGGAGGCATTTAAAACGGAAAGACTAGATCGGAAATTGTGCCAAAAAATGCAGTCCCCTCTTAAATATAACCTTCTCAGTTTTGCCAAGGTGAAAGTGTCTGTGTGTGTGTGTGTGTGGGATGCCGAAGGGGAATTTGCAGGTATTGGCAGATTAAAGTTAATGCCTGACCGCAGTCACAGAGGAGGAGAGGGCCCTGAAAGTGTTTACTAAGCACATGTTTGCAAAGAAGCCTGTGTGGAGATGCACTCTGCTGCATGAGGACAGTATGGGGTTGATAATTAGCTCGGTTGTTCCGAGTGATGCCACATTTCTGCCTTCTGCACTAAATTATACATATGACGCAACAACTGCACATGGAGCAGTTTCGCTTTAAATGACTGAAATCACAAAATAAAGTATGCAAGAACTTATCTTGCTGACATTGCTGAGGGTCATATGAGCAGCTGGGAGACATAAACTGGCATAAATTGCATCACAGAGTGCGAGCTGACACATGATGTCATGCATGTTCACAATTGTCCTGTTTCCAGTTTTGTACTTTTAAATAAAAAAAATGCTTCAATTCCCACACACTGTTACTTTAAAAAGCACATTTTTATATATTCAGGGGAACAGCCTCTTATGGTTGTATTAATAGTGACGAATGTTATCGCACAATAAAACCCTTCAAAGGTCGTGAGCTTGCGACACCAGAGAGGAAGGTGTGTATCCCACCGACAGCTGTTGGTTTGCTTTGACCCCGATCTTTCCGTAACCTTGACCAAGTATTTGTAGTTGTGTAATTTAGTTGAACTTTCACCACAGAGCTGTGTTAGAACAACAGCGGCGCACAGTCGGACAGTATGCATCATATCTGTTTTATTAATTCCAATAAACTGTCACTATTACCAGGATAAGCTGCTGTCACTGCTGTCATGTCAATGCTATGTTTTTCATGCGGCTTCAGTGATGATAGATCTTCCTGGCTGGCTCCCATTGGTTGTTGTAGATATAATTAGTCTGAATATAGTGATGATGATGTGAAAAGTTAAGGGTAAGAAGTAGGGTATAGGTCAGTTGGTGAATTGCTGCAGTTTTTTTTTCTTTCTTAAAAGCATTGACACAAAACCTATTTCCCCAGTGACAAGTAGACAGTTTCTGAAATGACACATTCCCAATGACACATTCTGAACACGCTGCAAAGTACAAGGTGAAGGATCAAACTCC
Organism: Pseudochromis fuscus; assembly: GCA_900323345.1. Taxonomy (NCBI): domain Eukaryota; kingdom Metazoa; phylum Chordata; class Actinopteri; family Pseudochromidae; genus Pseudochromis; species Pseudochromis fuscus. Next base: position 29,125 of record OOFC01006581.1, read on the forward strand.
GACTGTTGACAGTTGCGGTTCAGCTGAATTCCTGGTAACAGTGAGAGAAAAAGTCTTAATAATCAGCATATGATACAATGGCATTGGCAGGTGCATCAGTCTTATCAGCTCTCATCGTATGTAATGAAAGATTTCCTTATTTTAGTAGCTTCCCAAAGTCTCAACTGTTGTGTGGTTTTATTTTATACTTTCACAGCATATTTTCTTTCATTAAAGTCCTCGCTGTCGCTGCAAAGAAAAGAAAAATCAAACGGCACACTGCCTCTCCTAGTCTATAAAGAGAAGAAATAGTGAGGGCAGAATGGCTCGGAGGGGAAATTGGTTGTGACACGAGGAACTGAATGGAGTCCAGCGGGACTTCCTGAAGCTTTTAAAGATGTGGTGGAATTGGGTTTCAGACAGGCCCTGCCCAGAAATGGCTGTTCATATCTACACTGGCAGCAAGGTTGAAAACCTGATATGTCTCCATCTTTCTCTCTGTGCTCCTCTCACCCTCTGCTCCCCCTCCCTGGTCGCTGTAGTGAGATCCAATCCAGGGGAAGATGAATGACTCAGTCATTAAGTGAAGAAGCTGGAGCTGTATGCCTTATTTAAGCCACAGGCCAGCGTGAAATCAAATACAACCCAAATAAATAAATCTTAATAAATGGGTGACACAGATTCAAGCCATGTACATACACGTTCTGGTTAAATATATGGTCAGGAGACATGGTGCACTTAAAGCTGGACCTCCACTGATCATTATTCCTCCATCTTTAACGACAAAGAGGATTGTTAAAGTGCCAGAGACCACAACACCCAGCATTGATGTATGTTACACAGATTTATAAACAACCTGAAGCCATAAATTGTGATTCTGCAGTGAATACAGCCTCTAGTTTTTTCCTTCTCATTTAGTACGGAGAAGGTGTGCATGCAGATATCATTCACTTTTAAACTTTTGAAGATCTCAGTAAGGTGGTTTCATTAAGATTAAACAAAACAGTCCTTCAGAAAAATTCAAACATCCATCTTTTGCTTTATCGTGTATGCTCTGTGTTTGTTGTTGGTCATCGTCATGGAAACATGTCCTAGAAGTTGTCAAACTAGGTTAAACAAGGCAAAAAGAAAAAAAAGAGGTCATGTTAGTCTTTTTATCATGTGTTGCGTCACTTGTGTTCCAATATATCACACTTAGCAGTCGTTAAGATAAACATGGCAGTCGTTGCTGTCGTTTCAGTCCAGATGTGCCACATCTGTTGATTATGATATTACTGGTGGATTGTGTTTAGGCCTGATTTCACTATAAACGTGTTTTCAATCAGAAAAATTTCCAAAGTCCTTCTTCAGCTTTCAGTTTTTAACCATAAATCAACAATTACTTAAATCTGGTGTGGCATATAACACTGGAATATTGTTGGTTAAGATTTCAATAACATCCCACTGTACGGAAGTGGTAACTTCCACCCTGATACACTTTATTAACCCTGTACAGGTTTCACTTCCCCTGCTCCATGGTGCTGTGTACATGCATTTTCAGCACCCTGTTGTCAGGACTTTGTTTAACCAGGCAGCAGATCTTTAGTCCTTATTTTGACTAATCAAACCAAAAGCACAACGCCCAATTGAATCATCTCATATCAGCAGCAGGGTTCAAGTTAGCAGAGGAATGTCAGCCTCATCACTGCTGCAGCGAGCTGCTGGGAAAAGAAGGTCAGTAGAGCTCCAATCATTTCTTGACAGACAGCAGCAGACTCATCTGTGACTGGAGATGACAAACTAACCCAGTGATAATTCAGTCTTGTAATTGCGCAAATTTAGAGATTTCTCATCATTTTACGGTTTAGCTGTATGTTCTGTGGAAGCTGACAGACAATAATTTGGATCCTCACTGCGCTCATAAATAAAACGACACTTATTATGACTGTAAATTTCTTGTTTTTGATACTGGGATTGTGGTTTCTCATGTGGTGTGAGTCTTACAGTCTGTGGCTGTTGAAATATGTTGACAACCAAGTCCAGCCTTCCCTTCTTTTTTTAGTGCAACAACATATTTGAAAAATATTTTTTTCTACTTGCTGCCAACAGCGATTCACATGGGCGTCAGAGTTATAAATCCGTTTACAGACCACTGACTGCCTGCGAAACAATCTGCTGTATAACAGAAAGGATTATTTTCACATAAAATTATAAATCACTAAACTTCTTGAGGTTCAGAGTTAAACTGACTTTTAAATAGTTCTTCTAAATAGACAAAAGAAATAGTTTTCTGTGTTTGTTCGTGAGCCCAAAACAAAAAGAATGGCAAAAATTGGATAAATTAGTTATTTTACATTACATTCATTCATTATGCAGATTCTTTTGTGCACGGTGAGTTACATTAAGTACAATTGAAACTAAACAGGAACAAAAGCTCAATGTCATCAAAAATTCAAAGTGCAACCTTCATAAATAAAAAACTAAAATGTGTTCAGAGAGCTACAGTAAAGAACTGCTTCTCTTTTTTATGTTTAATTATGGTTTCATTTTGATCTGAGACACATGTATAAAAACACAATTCTCTGAATAGTAACTATAGAATCAGTCAGTAAAGCCAAAAGTTTAGCTATCTGTGATGAGCCTTTAGGACTCACTCAGTTTTGTGGCAGGTGCTTAAGTTGGACACAAGTTGACATTTTAACAGTGTAGTGGATAGTTACTTTATCATGGTCTTAGTTATTTAAATATTTAAATAGAAGACTGTGTGACTCATCTGAGACTGACAGAAAAATAACATCATGCTATTTCAAAGTAAGAGAAATTAAAGCCATATTAAAAAGAAGTTTTAAAAGCTGGCAATCAAGCTTCTAAACCTCAGACACATCGAGACATTTAGACGACGCATAAGTTTGAGTTTTAAGACTCGTAACTGTATGTTTTGAAATATATGTGACTCTGTAATTAGAAGATTTCAGTCGACTTCAAACTGACGCTCAATATAGTAAGTAACTTCTACCATAAGGGGAGGACGAGTTGTCCACACCTACCACCACCCCTCCACAACACAAACACACATACACAGAGTCCACCCTCTTACTCATTTGTAACTCTGTAGCAGGAAGTGAGTCGTACGCTGGAATGCTGGCTGTAGCCAACGCACCACATTACAGAACGGGAGAGAGAGGAGGGAGAAAGCGAGAGAAAAAGGGGGCAGAGCCATTGGACAGAAGCTGATCCACACACACTTTGAGAGCCACACACTCCCGTTCTCACACACAAATCTCAAACAGCAGCTCTGGGGTTGTGTGCCGGACGATATGCCGCAGTCGCACCAAAGTGTCGGGACGTGGAATGTGCTGGTCGGACTTTCTCTGGACTAACAGAGTGGATATTTTAGAAGGAGGGATCGTGTTATCTTATCAGGTGGCCGTGTCACTCTGGGAGCGGTGTGGAGTGGCGGGGGTGAGTGTCCGGACTCCTGCAGCACCTTCCGCTCTACAAACACTGTATATATAGAGAGTATGGCTCACAGCAGCTCTGCCTGGAAACTCCTGTGTTTTTGATTGTAATTTAAAAATCTGACTCGTCTCCGAGCCGGGAGCTGGCTGTGGTAAAAATAAAAATAAAGCCTGGAATGTGAAGCATGACTTTGATGTTATTTTTGAGTCGTCAGTGTGAGCAGTGTGCTGCCAGTGAAAGGG
>OOFC01006589.1:3945-13993 GCA_900323345.1 Pseudochromis fuscus
TCCCCCCCCACCCGGTAACATTCAGGAAAAAGGTTGGCGAAGAAAAACAGACTGAAAAATACAAAGATATCCCAACAGAGTGGAGAATTACAAGGAAACACACTTTGAGAAGCTTTGCCTCTGAACCTCTGGCTGAATGGACAGCTGTGGACACGACAGTGGACGAGGGCGGGGACGGAGAGGAGGTCGATCGTGAAAGGTATTGTCTGAAACAACCACACACACACACACACACACTGAACAAACACTTGTCCTCTCCTGAGTGCTCCCGAGTTGCCGTTGCAGGCGGACAGTAACCCAGAGAGGACAAAATAGCACCAGTATGAAATAAAGCTAATTCTGCAGCAGAGACTCTCCAAGCCGTCGGACATCTGCAGCCCGACGACACCAGAGGTAGGATTTCCTCAATCCCCCCTTCGCTCCTCCCTCCTCCTCCTCCATCTTTCTCTCTCATCCTGATTCCCTCTCCTGAAGCATCACTCCATCGATAGGATTTAAAACAAAGAAAGAGAGAAGCCACGCTCACATGCACTCATTCATTCACATGCAGTTGTTTCAGACAATGACTGGACGATGACATCACCACCCCTCCATCTCCATCCCCCTGGTTGTGTCAGCTCCTCCTACTCTTTCCAGCTTGAGTTTTGGTGTCAGTCGGTGATCTTGTCCGTCTCTTGAGTAGTTTCATCGAATCATTCCTCTGATCGTCCTCTCGTGTGTTTTCTTTTGCTGTTTGTTTGTTTGTTTGTCGCTTTTGGCACTCTGCTTCCCCCCTGACTGGATTTACATAAACTGCATCTGCACAGAGGAAGTAAAAATGAATTTAAATGACTAAGAACGCTACATTTTCTAACATCATCCAGAAGTTACTGAGTTAAAAATGTATATTGTGTATAAATCAGACTGTGGATGGAAATGGACGAAGCAACTAGGTCTCAAAAGTGAAGCTAATGCAGAAGTGCAATACTACGGGGACGTCCACTAGGTGCTGTCTGCAATTGGCATCGATTCAACTACCGTATTTTCTGGACTATTTGCGCACCTGTCTATAAGCCGCTATTGAATTTATTCGAACAGTTTCATGTGGTCCACTCTGACCGGGTCTGATGTGACGACGCTAAATGTATCGGCGGCACGGAGCTTGCTAGCTTGTAAAAAGCTAACAAGCTTCGTGCCGCTAATACATAAGAAACACTGGTGTTTAAGTTCAAATCGTCGGAAAAAAGTAGCGTCTTATAGTCCGGAAAATACGGTATCTTGATTATGTTTTGTTCATGTATATAGTTTTTGTTTTAATCTGACGTGCGGTGCAAAACACTTGGATATTCAGGTTTGTATCATATGAAGAAAATATAAATACCTCTATTTGCCATCTTTAGAATAAAACAAATAAAATATAAGTAGATTGTGGCATCAAAAAGGAACAGATCCTGTTTCTTCATGGAGAATGGCTGGGTTTTAGTTTTTATGTATTCCACACTTAATGAATTCCTATTTTTTAAATTAGAGAATAATTGTAAAGCTATAGCTCCATGTAGTTCTGATTAATAGTAACAAAACAATTTCATTATCAATCAGTATATCAGAAAATACTAAACATTGCACACAGTCCAAAACCCTCAATTTTTTTAGAGAAAATCCAACAAATGTTTGATATATTTCTGATTCATGAACTCTCTCTTACTTTATTTTGAAAATTGTTGTTCATGGAGTCTATATTATATATAGTATCATGTATACTGTGCAGTAACATAGCAGACAGTCTCCTGAGGTGGTCTCTCTCTCTCAAGCATTAAGTCTCTTGAGCTTCTCACCTTGAGGTGTGATTCAGGCTGAAACACACTCATGTTTGATTTCCTGTTTTTCCACATACAAAACATGCACATTAACCTAAAGACTCACACAATTGTCTTTTTTCTTTGTAACTATTCATTATGAATTTTAATTACATTCCTATATGTGTCTGTATGTGCTCGTATCCCCTTTTGACTTAAAGCAGCAAGTTCACACCTGTTCTCGGGAGCTTGTTAAAAAGCTTTCTGAGGATCAGAGGAAAATACAAGACACTAATAAAACTGAAGAAGATGAAAAAGGGAGGAAAAAAATTTCACCCAGAAACCTCCATCCAGGATTAAAAAAATACAAATGATACCGTGTCTGATAATAATAATAATAATATTGATGCATGGGATTTTTCTGGCAAGGACACACTGTGACAACACAAGTTTCCCAATTTTTCTTTTTCTCATTCTCTTGGTAAGTCGATACGCCCTTGAATTTCTCTTTATTTCCCTCTGATCCTCCAACACACATTGCTATTTTGTTACTAAACTTTCCTTTTTTCCATTTCTCTCCCCCTCCCTTTCTTTCCTTTTGCCTTTTCCTTTTTTTTTTTTTTTTTGCAACAGTTGGTGTGTGTTCAACTTGGCAGCGCTCCATAGGCTGTTTGATGTGGTTTCCAGAAGTCCTGAACTGCAGTCCCTGGCCACTCTTTCTGTCATCGGTAGACCTGCTGTCTCTTTAGCCTCCATTGACTCCTTTTAACCTCCTCCTACCTTCCTCACATTGAAGCAGCTGCTTTTCCTTCCCGCTGCACATTTCTGCATGGAAATGATCTGATTCCCATTATTTGGTAGTAAACTGGATTTCGCTGTGGGCTGCATACACAAGCGCACTCTTACGAATACAGTTTGCTCTCTAGTCAAGCATTCACTGCACCGCCGAACATCTTCCAGGCTCCGTTCCAGACGCTGAAGAAAAAAAATAAAAAAATAAAATTAAAGAAGCCGTCTATTTCCCTGTTGTAAATATAAATTAGGGAAGCCTAAATTTATGATTCGCTTTTTAAGTCATGAACCACTCAAGACTTGTACTTTTTTCCATCCCAATAATATGTGAAACTAGATCAAAGTTAATCAGCTCTGTTGAACCCATTTCTGCCAGTGACCTCTACACGTTGTAATTTGAGTGATAGAAGAAGGAGGGGAAGTAGAGACAGCCAGATAGTAGCTTCAAAGAGGGCCCTGTAGAGGACAGGCAGTGACCCTATATGGGCGCCTTTCCTGCATATAGCAGCACGTTTAGAGGAAAACTGATAGGCAGGTGAAATATCTGCCACTTACAGAAAAGAGGCAGGGACTAGGGAGGGCAGACAGGACAGAATGGATATGGATTGGGTCACAAGGCTGACGAGGCCATCCTAAGGAAATGAATATTCCTTGCAAAGTACACTTGGTGACACTTGGGTCTAAGGACAAAACACAAGAGCAAAGGAAATTCATTCCTCACTTTTATTTGGCGTCCAAATGCTCTCGATCACTTTTTATTTAAACACAGTAACACCTTACATGCTGCTGTGTGTTGGGCCGGTTATGGTGACATTGCTATAAAAGTCCGCTTCGCAGTGTCCTGACACAACTGCATCTGAAAGTATTAATAAATCAGCTTTTTTTTTTTTTTTTTTTTTTCCCCCCTCATGCTCTGAAGTGTGCGTGTATCCACTTTCACCCCACCAGCTGAGATACATGTTATTATCGGGTGGACTTCCACTTTGTATCAGATGAAGGCGGTGCGGTGTGGAGGCTGAGCTAAACATGCCCAGGGGGGCTGGAGTGAGATCGGTGTCTCATTTTCAGGGGCAAACAAACACATACAGGGAGCAGACATGGCTGTCACATCTCCCTTAGCTTCCCTGTCACCCCTGAGGGCAGTGGGCAGGGGCAACCTCTGCGCTGTGGTGGTGCCACAAAAAATCTACACGCAGGGAGTGAAATACACGACCAGACGCTCGCGCACAAACGTATGGTGGATACTCGTCGTCGGCCTCGCACCAGTTTGACCTTCGGAGCTGAAAAGCAGCGCGTTTTAGTCCCCAAACCTGGCTCCATTTTTAACTTTCCCAGATTGATCAGTGAATGTGCTGGCGCCGAGCAGCTGTATAGCTTTACATCAGCGAGGAGGAGGTTTAGCGGTTTTCAATAGTATTTCAGGATATCCTTGCTGCTGCTGCTGCAGTTTTTGGCAGACTAACAGCTGCCACCAGCATTAGTGTACAAGCAGACACTTCTTAATGTTCCCCAGCTCTGGCCTCATGTGTCACATGGACTCCATCCAGCCTAACCAACCCCCAGTTGCGATCTGCAGTGGCGAGATTGGTTAAGAACAGCGCGAGACCGGCAATTTACAATATGCTCCAGACTATCCTTTCATTTTGGTTTAAGGTTAGGAACAATAATGTGACCGGCTCTGACGTTTCGGCGGCCTTCTGTTTGCCCACAAAAGACAAACAGAAAAGAGACACCTTACTAATTATATGCGATTTATTATCACAGATGAAAAGTGATTACTTACAGTCTCTGGACCAAGGGAAATTAGTTGCGTAGCCTGTTGCTTATAATTTGACAACACTGCCTTGAATTCACTGAGATGTAAAATTAATTCTTGCAGTTGTTTTCAATGGGACTTTCATGTTTGCCTTGCTCACTGTTAAAAATCTGAGAAAAATACAAATGATTGGGCTTGGCTCAGTAACTTCATTGTGCAGGGGAAAAGAAAGCCAAACTGGACGGGGTTCAGTGGTTTTAGGCCTTTTGAGGGTTGGTGTGTCAGGATTTATGTATTTAATTACACACTCATTCTACTAATGTAAGTGGAGAAAAAAGGAAAACGGATAAAAAGCCCCATCAAGCCTATAAGCTTGTAGTTTCCCTCTTACTGAAAGTTGGCCACTGCTGCTGTTTAGCTCCCCTTGAACTGGGCTAATACTTGTCTATTCCGATTAGGATTAGTATGTGTAGCATGGGCTCAGGGACCCGGGACACGTAATCTAATAAATCAAGATAAAAAACTCTGAGATTGGTTTACAGAGGGCTTGGATTTACTGTTGGCCATCTCAGAGAAACAGGGATTAACGCGGCATTTGGTGCTGTAGTTACACCCCCCAATTCTGTGCATAGGAAGAGGGAGAGAAAGAGGAGGGGGTGCACGGGAGGGGAGGAGGACTTAGAGGGAGGGAGTGGAGGAGAAGGGCCGGCAAGGGCTTTATATTGCCTAACAGACAGCAAGTTAAACTTGCAGTGACAAGGTCAGGTTAGTCCTTGTACAAAAGGCTTTGTTCCATAGGCAGATTAAAGGTCTCCCTGACAGTTTTTACACTTTTGGATCATGTTGAACATGTTAGGAGTTAATCCTGTCTGCGAGGGGAAGAAGCCCTGCTGCCACGTCACTGAGAGATAGGTGCAGAGAGTGATGAGCACTCTCTGATTTAAAGAACTTCACACAAAAGAGTGACTTTAAACTTCCTTTTGTGGGTTGTGTACATAGTATATTACAGTGTTTTTAGAGCTGAGCGTGAGAGATAAAAAGCTGCTGGCATGAAGTGAGTTCAAACCTGAAATATACTTTATTAATAGACACACGTGAATCTACCACTGTGTGATTTGAAGCTTTTGTAGTTAAAGCTTGATTCTGATCATTTCAGGACACTTTGTGTGTATTTGTATGATTCTTGTTCACTACTACCTGAAAAATACTGGGTTGTTTTAACCCTGTACTGGGTAAGTATTGGACTAACTACATGCTGGATTCATTTAAATGGGCAAAAGCAATGAAATGTTGGGTAAAACCAATAAAATATGGAATTAAAATATCAATTGTTGTCTGAAAACAGCCCATTTTGAGTAGTTAGTGCAATATATACCCAGATGTGTGTTAAAACAACCCAGGAAGTAGAAGTGATGCTGAAGAGCATGTCTCCTCTGTCACTGTCAAGTCATCCTTTGTTGTTTTTTGATGAAACATTTAAACAAAATGTTTTGTATAGTTTGCAGAGGTGCATCATGTTACCTTTAACAGAGTTAGTTTGCACAGTCTAGTTTTCAGCAGAAACATTGTGTTGAATTTAGTTATAGAGCAGATTCAGTGTCAGAGCAGTCGTCCTCTTCGTCCTGATAAAACCTCTCACAGTGACGGTGTGAAGAAGTGAATATCTGTGGCAGTTCTCTGTCTGCTGCGGCTCCTTTTCTGCTAAGTGTTTTTCTCAGAAACAAGACTAAAATATATCCACCTGAAATTTGAGCTCTTTCTATTTTCTCTCCGCTGCCTGGGTTTCACATAAAGTTTTACATATCAAAAGTGGAATGTTCTTTCATCTGCGTGCATGTCTTGTTAAGCAATATCAAACACAGGAAATTCTTTCTACATCCACATATAAAGGTTGAAAAATCCTAGCAACACATCCCAGCTTTTGCAAAAGAGGCCTTTTCTTTCTTTCTGAGGGAACTGTTAGCAATATCACTGGGCAATTAGCAAGGAAACGAGAGAGAAATGGAGAAGCCAATTACTTCTGCGAGTTAGCTAAAGGCCATTTTAAACTGTGTGCCCATGACATAATAATGTTTATGGTAAATATTATAGTTGGAGACAGTGAGTGCATGGCGTGAGAGGCGAGGGGAGAAAAAAAAAAGGCATCAATCTCAGATCGAGAATAATTTATTAAGATCTGAGATGCGGCAATTACGTGGAAAGGACCAAAAAGAAAAAAAAAAAAAGAAGAAGCCAACTCTCCAGGAACCGCATACATGATTGCAATCTTGATTAAATCCCCCTGGATCTAATGAGTTGATTTTCTGCTGTTAATATTGCATTGGCTGATGATGGATTCGTTAAGATAATGGAACGAAGCTAAAATATAAATGACTCCCTGTCAAGGAGCAGATTTTCGTCATTTTCCGTCTGACACCTCCGCCGTGGGGATTTGGTGAGGCCTTTTTGTGTTTAGAACCATCAGGATCTGGAATACTAATTGCTCATGTGTGGACGCTTCTAATGCCTCTCCTCCTCACTACACCCCCACCACCACCCCACCCACCCCTGCCTATCGTCTTGGTAAATATCTGCTCCTCATCTCTAACACAGAAACAAAGAGAGCAGCTTCCTCTCTTTAATGCTGCTGAAAGTGCCCCTGGTTTTTTTCTTTCTAGAATAAAACCTGATACTGGGGCAATTTTCACACAACACAGCTAATTTGTGTTGTGTTTGACAGCCTCACGGTAGCTTTAAATATCTACTCCACAACACAGAAAACTGCCAACAAAAACAGAAAAAAATGTAAGCTATAGGCTTCTCTTATCGACCCGTGCTTTAGAAATAAATTAATAATGCTGTCTCCCTTTGGTGCTGTGGAGAGCAGCTGAGCCAGTCCTTCTCTTGTTTTAAATGGTCTGTCACTTAGGTCAACCGGAGGAGTAAAACGTCCGATGTATAGAATATTGATCCCATATCACACGTGAACCACAACGCTACATGTATAATTTTTCTCTCAAGTGTGGCAGGAACCTAATGTAAAAGGCATTTGTAATAATCCAGAGGAACACTATAGTTTGAATACGCTGAGATAATGTGCTATCATTTGTGGCGTCTGGACAGAGGATCATTAATCACAATGCAGACGTATGAAATATCCACAGGCGCAATGAAGAAGTTTTCTTACTTTATTTAAAATAATACAATTATTCTAGTTGGATGTAGCAACCAGATCCCAAAACTTTCTTCCATCGTTATCGTAATTACCATTGTTGTCAGGTTTCACGCTCGGCCTGACCCTCCCTTTGAGCCGATTATGATATTGCCTCTTTTTCTGTGCCGCGGTGCCGGGGAACCCGTCTGATTGGGCCATCCCCGAGACCCCCTTTCTTCTGTGTGTCACTTTTTGTGTCCTTTAACATGGTTTTACTAAAAAGTCTTTTTTAATCAATCAAGGAGCAGGCAGAAAATAGGCTTTGTCATGGCTATAGGCCCGGGGTCATGTGATGCCTGCTCTGCCTGGTGACAGGTCTTCAAAAGGGATAAAAAGGAATATTTTGGGGGCAAAACGGGGGTTTCCATGGCACCGGCACTTGTTGCACATGGATCACCATTCTTTGGTTCTGCATGAGATTGAGGTTTCAAAGGGCCGGACAACAAAAATTAGGCGAGGAGGGGACAGCGGGACTGTGGAGGTAGCTGCCCTCCAGCCCCTGACTCTGTCCTCTCCTAGGGGAAAAGGAGAATAGGAGCCAGAAGTGACGGGACAAAAAGGGGCCTACGAGGTGCTGTCAAATATGCATGAGTAAATGATCAGTTGCTGGCTCGGCAGCGTGTTTAAAAACTCCAAATGAAATGCAGACCAGACGACACAAAGTACAGACCTATTCAGTGAGAAGTGTATTCTTGTTGCGGCTTCCACTTCGTGTAATTAGAGGTTGTTTCATGTAGGATGAGGTCACGTAAACTTGTAAGTTTCTGTGTGGGAAATGAAACCAGGAAACTTAGACAATAGATTGGCAGTCATTGCAGCAAAGAGGGATATTATTTTAAACTGCTCTGTTCAGCTGACTGCCTGTTTGTGTGTTCCTGTTATTTAGATTTGTAATAATTGAGACAACTTTTACTGCATTAAGCACGGCGTTCACTTCTGTACAATAAATATGATCGCGACCATCTCCGCGCTCCACCTTGGATTCTTCCAACAATTACGCATTCTTCGGTCTTTGGGGGAATGGCATGGTGAGGTCAAGGTTTTTACGTGTCAGGAGTCCTTTAAGCAATTTGCAATAATTTCCATAGCATCATCACTGCCACCTTCAATAACAAACAAGGTTACACACATGTGTTTGCTCCCTGCGCTCGCACAATCACAGCTGAGCATGTTCCAGTGTTGGACTCACATAGTGTTCACATGTATACAGAGGAGGTCACAAAACTGCAGATGCACATTTATCTGCAGGTACTGATCCATAGGGTTGCAGCTGATTAATAGTGAAATTTCCAAAAACAGGAACGGGTGTAGCTGCATGCTGTCATAATGTCTGTGTATTTATTTATTTATTTGGCTCTTTGAGGTTCTCAGCAATGTGCTGCTAGTCTGTTTAAAAGGTTAAGGCAGTTGGGATATGTTTCTTGATGGGATTTTATCATGCTAGGCATGCTCTGTTTCCTGATGAATATATTAAAATTATTACTGTGCAAACAGAGTTTCTAATTACTGACCTGCTTGCCATTGTACTGTGCGTTCTGTATGCCCCCCTTCTTCTCCATGCCTTGTTTATTTATCTGCACCAGTGAATACAGAATAGTCTATGCAATGTCATTTCCATCCACATGAAAATGATTTTGAAAATGCCAATCTTGCCTATTATACAGTGTAATTACTTGTCTGCTTTTTGATTTTATCATATCTTCAGCCATTGGGAAGATACTTGGAGAGGCTAAACATCTTAGCGGAGCTTGTCAGCAGATGATTTGCAGTGGAAAGAAAAAAAAATAAAAAATCCCCAGTTTACAAACCACATGTACAAAATCTGTGACTGTAGTTTACCAAAAGGTACCTACTGAGTGTGGGTAGGGCCTCTGCTGAGACTCAGGCGTCGTGTCAAGTGAAAGTATATGTTGTCTTGTCACACCTGTGTTTATAAGGCAGGGGTGAGTTAAACAGTACGGAACTTTTTAGGACAATTAATTATAAGTGTCTTGACAGAAAACTTGGCATCAGCTCTATAGATAATAATACACCTTTAAGGTTCTCATGGAATACATTTTTCAGATGCATAGTGAACAAAAACATGTTTGAAAAAGGCATGTAAAATATGGGCAGATGGACCCACCTTGATGCATACTTTATGAATGAGCATTTGCTGCTTTGTACGTTTTGTTTTCACGCAGCCGGTTTTTCAACTTACGGGGCCAAAAACGTTATTTTCAAAGTTCATTTTCAATTGTCGCCGTTTGCACTTCTAGCGTGTCATCCAGCTATTCCTGCTCAGGAGCTGCCTATATGTGGCCCTTTCTTATGTATGTGTGGTGGGAAAGTGTCACGCGTGTTACTGGAGAATTTGCACCACATCACCGAAAAGGGCAACCCTGTTGTTTACTTGTCTGCCTGCAATGTTGCACAGGGGGTTGATCAGGGGAGTTGATAGGAGCTGCAATTTAAAAAGAGGACACTGCAGCTCTGAACAAAAACAATTAAAGGAAAATGAAAGACGGCCCCCAAGGGTTAAAAATAGAAAAT
>OOFC01006591.1:3506-29865 GCA_900323345.1 Pseudochromis fuscus
AAAAAAAAGTGTATAGGAAAAATAAAGTATATAAGAAAATACATGACATATCCAAAAGGAGTGAGAAGATACACATATGCACTCATACATACATAAATATATATATATATATATATATATATATACACACACACACACACACACACACACACACACAGGCTTCTCTGTCTCTCATCACCCCTATATTAAAATATTCAGTTGATAATAATTTCTTTGTACCTGCTAAACAACATATTTTTGTACCTTTTCTTGAAGTGTGTGATATTTGGACTTTGCTTGATTTCCTGCACATAGATGCACAGCTATTTAAAAAAAAAAAATAATAAATGCCTAAACTGAGCATTTGTCAGTGAATGTACAAAATCCTTCTCTGTGAGCTCATAGAGACAAGAATGAAAAAAAAAGTTCCCAAACAACCGTTGTGGAGATCTGAGGGAACAGATTGCCATCAAGTGCTATTTGAATATGACAATCACTCCACCCACAGGGGTTATACTGTATCGATCCCCATTGATGATTTCCTTGTGTTCCCTCCGCTTTGCACCATGTGACCTTTGAACGACTCATGCACACACAAAGACAAAGGGCACACCGCAGCAAATGAGATATAGATTCTTTGCAAATGCACATGGCATAGCATGGATTATTGCTGGTGTTCTGATCCTGTTGTTGTAGTTCTCGTGTCCATTTTTGTGGGAACTCTACAGAATGAGGAGATCACTTCCAACAGGCTGTACGTGTCGGGTGGGTTATCATGATATATCAAGGTGATATGATATCAAGGTGCTTTGCAAGTTACCAACAAGTAAATAGTTTTTTATCACCTTGACCCTCAACATACTTTTACAAGTGGACACCGCCCCCTTTCTTCAAATATTTCCTTATCTTTTGAATTTTACAGACAATGAGAGAGGAAGGATGCAGCAGATTTCCTTTGCGCTCATTTTTTGCTGTGCCCGTGATAATCATTGCAAAGAAGCCTCAGTAGTTGAAAAGTGTGCCCATCTGGTGAGGAAACTGGGACAAAGTGTACTTTAGAGGGAACAGAGGATAACTCTCCTGGCCTTTAGGGCTGGAGCTGGGGAGAGCCAAGTGCTCTGAAATAGTTAGGTAAAGATGCTTATTTTTTCATTCTTTCTTTATTTTGAGGTATTCCTCAGGGAAGTTGCATTTGTGCGGTTGCAAAGGTCATCACTTTCACTTGTTAATGAATTCTTGCACTGTGAAGAGAGCTTTACATATCTCTGGTCAAGATGCAGGACTGCTTCCAGAGGGGCTGTGTAGGGTCTCAGTGGATGTCAACAGTGTTCAATACTAATGACGCCCTGGCATCAGGAGAGCAGACAACAAATTGGCTTCTCAACTTTTGGTTCAATCCTGAACTCCCCTCTCTTGTAATGCTTCTGCTGCCTCTCAGGATTTAGACCATCCCAGCTCAAGTGTTCAGAGCATCATTATTCTCGGACCTCTTATCTGAAGATACGATCAATAAATCTATGAATCCTGCCCCAACTGGACTCTGGTGTCCACCAGCCTCCTATTTTTTCCTATTGTCAATCCACGGTAACACTTATCTGCAGGAACACGCTGATGCATTGTGTGACGCATTGGTGAATGTTCATTAAGTTGTTTTTCAATGAGAAGTAGGGATCAATAGCAGAGCTTTGGTGTTTTGTGCATCTTTGCCGATCTGTCCTAAGGATTGCTGGAAGGAGTCAATTAGTTGCTCATGAAATAGAAATTATTATATTGTTAAAAGCTAAAATTGCTTTTATTTTATTTTAATTGCAACTAAAAGTTCATTCATTAGAAGGTTTGAATGGCACTATTATAAATACCTTGTGCTTAACTTTTTTAAATTGTGAATAATGTGTTGAGATGTGTAAGACAGAGAACAAGCTTCATCTATTTTTTTTGTGACTAGCTTGCTAGGCTGTGAACACAAATGCACACATCCTTGCTTTTTTTTTTTTCATTAAAATTACATTTAAAGCGTTACCAAGGTGAACCAATCAATATCACGCCAACTCAGTCTCTCCAAACTAAGATGTGGTTCGTTGGTTTGAAGATATAACCTTCTGAGGATCAACAAATGACACAGATGTATGCTCTTCTTTAACAAATAATAAAACGGCCTCGTACTGTGTTTGCACTGACTCACCTGTATTGTGCATACATTGCCAGTAGGAATATTGTCATCAAAGCAGATGCAGTTACAGCTGCATTACATCAGCTTTAAGATGCACTTCTTTTAACCTCCCACATTCAGTCTATTTATTCCACTCAAACACTATAACCATTTCCCCACCACCACCATGACCAGCAGTTCAAATAAGCCTGTCAGCTGTCGCACATGTGCCATCGATGGACGTGTGTGGCATTTTGAGTGTAGTCTGGTTCATAAAGTTTGTAACACTTGAAATCTGAATTTGCATCATACATTTTGTAGCAAGTGGGTTGTATTTCCCTGCTGCATAACTGCAATTGTAACAGAAAATGAGCTGTTAAGTATCTATGACTACACTGTGAGTCTGCCTAATTGTTGCTCTCAGGACAAATCACTACAATTTATTACACTAATAAGCCAGGATTTTACATTGCTTTTGTATGTTTTAGTTTTTTGTTGTAGCTGAGTCACTGTTGGTAAGAAAACATCAAACAACTCCATGTATTTGTTGCCAGGATTTGATAGAAAACATGTTGCACATGGTGCTGATATAATTTGAAACAAACACATGGCGTACATGCTTTAAAGCTCATTATGAAACAGAGCTATGTGCAATATGTGTATCTTTCAGAGAGGATGGTTTACTCCATCTGTCAGATTGTATGAATCTGGGACATACTGCTTACCTCGTAGCCTGAGGTGCATACCGTGTAACTATGAGGGTGAGAGTTCGAATCAGGCCGCCAACCTTTGGCCCATGTCTTCCCACTCACTCTTTATTTCCCCACCATTGTCAGCTACTCCACAGTATTTGTGCTGTACTCGCCTCGTATACTGTATTGGATTTATTGTGACTTTGTCTGTGTGGAGGTCATGATACAAAATTGTAATTCTGAGAATTGTCCATTGGATTTCTTTATTTTTCTAGAAAATATCAAGCTGCGATCCTTGCAAATCATGTTGCAAGTTTGCACACACTTCTAAATCCAAATACAATGATTGTTATATCTTGAATTAATTAGTTTAGTTATTTTTGGATACATCTAGGTATGCTGACAGTGTATCATGGTATAGATGTTACTGTGCTGCTGAAAAATAACTGTGGAAGAGTTGGATGTGAAGATGAAGCATAAGCTTCCATATAAACACTTTTTGATAACTACAATCTCTTATATCTGAGGGGGAAACATTTTTCATGTTATTATGTTGCATCAGTGTATATTAACTTTTGATTATTTTTGTTCACCAGAGGCACTCGTTTCTTGCTCTCTCTCCACTTAGCCCTGGTGCTGATCCTAGTGTGATGGGCTACAAAGCGGTGA
This sequence comes from Pseudochromis fuscus, assembly GCA_900323345.1. NCBI lineage: Eukaryota > Metazoa > Chordata > Actinopteri > Pseudochromidae > Pseudochromis > Pseudochromis fuscus. The sequence continues at coordinate 6,996 of OOFC01006591.1, forward strand.
TGTATGGCAGTAGTGAGGCAGCTGGAACAGATGGGTTTTCAGCACAATATAGTGGACCACAGCGATGGAGATCCACAGATTGCTCTTTGTTGCTACATTGGTGTGGAGCTTCCTAATCTGGTGTAGCTGATGACACAGGACATCTTCCTCAGCTGCTCCCTCCTCAGAGCCTTATCATTCTCTCCTTAGGTATCAATCACCTGCGAGTCAGGCTGATTTGTCATGCTGCACAGCCTCAGCTGTACCTCCCACGGTGTCTCCAACTGTACTTTGTTATACCGCATGTGGACTACCACATAATGTCCCTCTTTGGTGTGTTCAGTTTAATCTATGTGGTTTAACACTGAACAGGACATGTGAAAGAAATGGGAAGAAGGAGAACAGCAGTGAAGGTTAAAAAAGTTAATATTAGTTTCCCCTGCATCCCTGTATTCTGCTAAACAATGAAGATGATGGATAACCCACTGTCTGCTCTGCTCTGCTGTGGTCGTGTCTCCTATTCATTCGCTAATTTGTACATCCCACTTACCTCTGGCTCAGTTTATCAGGAACAGGAAATGATCGACCTCCCATTGCTAACTCTGTGGGACCCTGCTGACCGCAGCACTCAGCACTAACCGGCATTACAAAGACGTCATCACAAACAACATATGTGTGACTGATGGAGACCAACTGCCTTTACTCAAAAGAAAAGCAACAAAGACACCAAAGAGCATTTCTGAAGCAACATTGTAGTCATGTGACAGATGCAGAGGGCATTTGGGACTGATCGAAAAGGCTCTTAAGTGAAAGGGATGAATGGGAGTGATTGACTGCTGTCAGACAAAGAAGAATAGGCTGGTAGCATGATGTAACACTCAGTCAATTTATGGATTGGGCTTTAATGGAAGAGGTTTTTTTTTAAATCTCAGTCTGAATAATCATACAAATAGCTGTTTTCAACTGTGATGACATTTATGCAATAGTAATATTTTTATGTGCTGTAGAGTAAAGAGAGGGGCACTGAGAAACTGCAGTGTGGGACTAACCTTTAAGATTGAAGGTCTCTCACAAATCTTGTTCATCAGGAGTGAATGTTGACTGGTTGGGGATTGGACTGCAGGTGAGGACAGCTGCTAATAATTTGTAGTAAGTGTTATAATGATTTTTACCAGGGCTCAAGTGATTTTTATTTTTACTGTTTGTATTACTTCTATTTTCTTGATAGTATGAAATTAAAATAATAATTACCTTAGTATATTTTACTGAATAACTGAAACAGAAACGTATGTTTTTAATCAATCAGCCAATTAAAATTCTGTGTTGGCGTCCCTCATGCTGCATAAACAGCTTGAGACATGAACTCCTCAAAGTGTCCTTTGGTACCAAACTCTAGCTGGGTCCTCCCTAGAGCTGATTTGTTTTTCCAGTAAATCCCACAGATGCTGGATCAGATTTGGGAAATCTGGTAGAGAAGTCAACACCTCTGATGTTCTTCATGGTCTGGAGATGTCCTCACCTTGTTGTCCAGCTATCACAGTTTCGTCCTTGTCTCAGATCCTTATGCGTCCCATTTTATCTGCTTCCACCTTCAAGGACCGACTGTTCACTTGCTGCCTAACATGTCCCATCACTTGACAGCAGTTTGCAGCATCATACTCATGGTTATTCACCTCTCCTGTCTGTGGTTTTAATGTTGTGGCTGTTAAATGTATGTGGGCTTTTTATCAAAACCTGCTCGCAGCCCATCTTGCAAAAACACAATGCTATTAGAAAAATTAATATTTTGTCTCAGTGCGGTGTCCTGGCCTCAATCAATGAGGTCTTTTTCTGGAATCACTCAGTGTATTGGAAATGTCAAATCCATCTTGGTGGCCTCTGTAATGAGTAGAGGGGTGCTGGCTTAAAGTCATTCATTTTGTTTTATTGACCATTGAATTCCATAAGGAAAATCACACACTCTGAGGCCTCAGTCACATGTTAATGAAAACACGGTGGACCTTGGATGTATTGCTAGAGGTCCTTTCAGAGTCATCACCACAGAACACATTTGACATGGCTAAGCTTAATCAAACCAACAGCAATGTCGTGCACTGGCTGTATAAAGTTGGTTTTGCACAGAAATAATTTGCATGTGTCCCTCTGTGATTTTTCTCTTTGACTCTTGCTCTAATGTCATCATTCAATGATATTAATATTGTGAATCATTTTGCTGTGACTGAACATCGGCTCAGAGACCTGAATCTTTACTTCTTCATATTGGTACAAGTCAGAGTGTTCAGTTGTTGAATATGAGAAAACAAAGCCGCTGTTTGAAGTGTAGGTATCAGTGCAGTTAAATCAGTTCCTGTGATGCCTCTAATGTTGTTGTGGAGTCTGTGATTTATTCAAGAGAAAATCTCTATTATCAGCAATTCACATATGGGCCTTCTCTCCACTTAGACATGATTAAAGGTAAATATACGTAAGTGCCCCCTGGGCCAAATACTTCATTGGACCGAGGGGGACTTTTTAAAGCTCACTGTTGGACCAGCATATGGTTAAGACATGTGGAGAGAAGAAAGGCTGTGCACACAATGAAAGAACTCGGTAATTCCATTTGCAATTGGACACTTTGCGACGAGATACACGGGCAGAAAGGGGATTGAGTGTGTATTCAGCAATAATCCTGGAAAGGGGGAGGGCAGGAGGACTCAAGCTGTGCAATTACCAGAAGAAAGAAACAACACAAGACTCTTCACATCTGCACAGAGCAGCACAGTTATTTCTTAATTTCCTAATTCAGCACAACAAGCAGATTCAGTGTGCTCGGAGAAAAGACGCTGCTTCTGGCTGGATCGGTGCCGTATGTGCTCGTTACTCTGTCGTGCTTCCTGCTATATTCTGGGGAGGTGATTTGATATGCTGTACATACAGCCTGTTGGCTGAGTTCTGCTTCATTTAGTGCAAATCATGCTTTTGTTTGAGGGAAGTTGTATAGCTTTTACTGCTCAGCGATGTGTCAAGTGCACAACCATGTTGTCGTTTGCCTCTTCCAGTGACCTGTTTTCTGTATCCTGAAGCAATACCCAGTTTAACACAAAGGAGCCCAGTCAGGAACCTGCAGCCCAAAGGGGAAGCAGGCAGCAGGGCCTAATGATGAGTGGAGGTGATTTGTGGCCAACAGTATCAACCCTACACTATAACACACACACCTCTGTGTAGCAGCGCGGTGACAGTGGGAAGGCCCTGGAGTGTCAACCCAGTTGTCTCTGAAGTCTGTCTGCAGAGCTGTGGTATCTATATACAGGTCAACATGGCGGCTTTGGTTTCACTCATGATGCGTACTCTTCATCAAATGGAAACCAACTCTGAGCACAGTCTGGTGAATGTACAAGAGCTGCATCCAAGAGCCTTCACTTTTCACTGTATTTAGTAGACATGTGAATCTTTTGTTGTTTTTGTTTTTTTTAAACATGTAAGATGAAGCAAAATGATTCCACTCTCTTCTATTGCTCACAAAACTTGAATAGTGTTAAGTAATATGTAAAGTAATCATTGGCAGTATATTGGAATACTTGAATCTACTGTTAATATCTTGGTCGTGGCTCTTAAGCTTTAAGTATCAGTGTATATATTGTATTAAAAGAGAGATTTTAGAATGAACCAGCTAATCCTTTGCATGGCCATCCTTTGTTCTTGTTGTGCTTTATTTAAGATGATATCGTTTACAACAGTAATTTAAAAGGAGGTTGTTAATAATAATAATACTATAGAAACCTTAAACTGCCATATTTTTTGTTCTAAGTGGGACATCGTGGGAACGCTCCCTAAGATTTGTCACAACCAAATGCTAGAAAATACAAAATCTTGCAGAAATGGTAATGGGGGGTTGGTGCTGGTGCTTATCTTAGATTTAGCTTGGCAATAAACAGGAAAACTTATGCACGACTATAAAAAAAAAAAGGTGATTTATTTAGTCGGGTGATAGTAAAACTCGGCTGGAAATGATTTCATGTGGAATGTTGTAGTAATATCAGACATGGTAATCTTGTGTTGCCAAGAGGCAGAGTCTATCCACACTGTATATAATAACATTTTTACAGCACTTCTCAAGCCCTCTTGGATAGTTAGATGTTTGTTGACTGAAGTCAGAAATAAAAATTTATAGACATTATCTATGTTGAGTTCATCCCAAAGTTATCTGATGTTGCATAATGTAAGTATATTTATTGTTTTTTCATGGCTGAATTAAATGCCGCTTTCCACTGCAGTGGGTTTGTACGTTAACAAGCAAGACAAGGCAAAAAAAATTCTTTGTTTCACATCACTGTCACTGGTATTCCAGCAGGCCGCTTGACAGCATCTTAGTGTCAGGATTTCGAGAGTCCCTGGCTTTTAACCATCTTAGCTGACAATATCTCCATTTCTTGACAGCTTAAATTCATCCATTCCGTTGCTATGTGACAACATGAATTTTCTCCTGCCTACCCCTTCACTTCTCACTTCCCTTTCTTTTTCTTCCCTTGCATGGTTTTGTCTCTCTGTATCCCACAATCAATTATCTTAAATGGCGTTTGATAGTCAGAATGAGGCATGTCAGAAAATGTTGAGCTGAGTTATTTTGTCTAATTTCCACTGGAAAGAGTTCAAGTTTCCTCTGTCACCCAAAAAAGCACAAGCTGGGATTTGGAGGAGTGCAGGCGTGAAAGCATTACTATGATTAAAGTCTCTCCAGAAGCTGTCCTGCATATCTGTGCACTACAGTCTTAATATAGGTTCTGGCTGTTAGCTCTGTGTTCGCACAAAAGGACTTTACTTGGCACCAGAAACAAATGGCCACTGCTGGTAATATGTAATGGTGAGAAAATAATCTGCTGCTCATGCTTTTCACCTCGGCGCCACACTTTCCTGTCCATCATTAAAAGCTTTCTTTCACTGGCTCTGCAGGTGTATCATGTAATTATTGATGGTACAGGAATGCTATTTGAATACAGCATACAAAATGGAAAGCCATGTGGTGTCAATATAGCTTCTGTGGTGCTGAAGGGAGAGTGCGAGCTTCCCCACAGATCCACGTCTAATTGGCTCGCTCCATACTTTGTTGAGTGCTGTCCTGTGGCTGTTCTTCAGTGCCCATTCACACCTTTCACCAACATCCTCGCAGGTGGAGTGTGAAATCCATTTGTTTCAAGGCAGGAACCACAGTGCTCTCTAAGCCGTGACAGGCCATTTTGTCTGCAGCTCCAGACTGTTTCCTGTTGAGCTAAACAGGTATAACTCAACGGTATAAGTCAAGCGGTTAATAGTGAATCATTAGAGAAGCTTCAGCCTCAACCCAAATTGAGTGTTTCTGCCTTAGTGCGATGGCCACCCATTGTCCCCACGTTGTTCCAGTGATAAGCAGACAATTAGTGGTTCGACTAAGCATCGGCAGAGGTCATGAATCATGAAGTTGCATCATGTCAACCTGGTTCAACTGGGCCAGTGCAAAATTAACCCCTTAAGAATCTGCTTTATTAGCTCTCATTGAGCGATTTAGCTTTTAGCAGCTTACCACTGGAAGTGACATAAATAGGTCTGGGAGGAGGAGGCACTTAAACAGTGTTCTGTTCTTATGGCATGGTTAATGACTGACCTTTTGAAACTGTGTACAGGGATAGGCCTGAGAAATGAGTCTGCCATTGAAAACCTGTGATAACCTGCAAGCTGACCTTGACTGCGGGTAAACACCAGGTTTGTTTGTGACTCTTTGTAACACCACGACCATTAGCATGTTCGGGAGGCATTTGGGACCTGCCTTTCCTCTGAGGCTCTGTGAGAAGATTTAGTGCTACTGCCACAAAGTTTGCTTCCTGACTGAGGAATAGTACTGGCCTAATGAGAATGAGGAATTCAAAATGCTAAATCACCACAGTTAGAGCACCACCTGTCTCCGGTGTGCCCTGGTAATTATCTTGCATCACTACTTTCTCATTTCTGCCCACTGAGATGACATTAGCATAGAACAGGAAGGGCTCTGCATACACTAGATGAGGCACTTGGCTGATTGCGTGCCTGTCCTGACCCCCATGTCCAACACACAACTAGCGGAAGCTCTCCAGATCATAATGAACCCATAGGATGTTTTCTGGCTTCTCACAAATAAACAAAGGGCTCAAATGTTAGACTTTGTATAAATTAGCATTAATGACTTCATTATGTTTCTGGACACCGTTCTGTTCTCACAATCAGCACTTCATTAAGCGGTGTTGGACACTTAATTGAAGTTCCTGTTCTGTTTAAAAGGTAGTTTGACAAGTTGCACAAGTGAACACCTGGCCTCATTTAGAGAAAACATAACGGATGAATGTTTATGAGCACCATGTGTCAAATAAATGCGCTTGAACTAAGGCACTGGCTTTTAGCTGAATTTAAAACATGTTCTGTAATCTAATATATTTTTTGATGTTAACTACTCCGTTGAGGCGTATGAGTGTTTGTCTATGCGTTCACTTGATCCTGAGCTTTCTTTTAGTAGCCTAAGCATAATTCATTTCCAGAGGACTGATTTAGATTACAGATTAGATGTTAATTCCATTTTTAATTTAAAAGATATTTAAAGTGGGGTTATACATTTGCAACATCACATGTCTAGACACCATATATACTTATATAGCATTTTCATGACTATCCTAATGTATTTTCCTGCCTTAGATTAAAAAAAAAAGGATGGAAAAAAGTCCACAAAGTTGTAGAAGTCAAGCAATTGTCATTGAAAATATTTCAGCGTCTTATTGTTCAGTTTGCCAATGAAGTCAATGTCACAAAGTTTGTCAATCTCAAATCACTGTGAAATGAATCACCTGGTGGTGATGAGACATGAAACAATGAGGTGCAGATGAGACAGCTGATTATAAGAACACTTCTGATCAGAATACATAATTAGACATTTAAAAAATAGTGTAGTAGATGAGTAGCATTACAACTCTGCATCACTCAGCACAAGACGTGAGGAGTAGGTGAGTGTAGGCCTCAGAGGGAGCTGTATGGAGTAGGTGAGTGTAGGCCTCAGAGGGAGCTGTATGGAGTAGGTGAGTGTAGGCCTCAGAGGGAGCTGTATGGAGTAGGTGAGTGTAGGCCTCAGAGTGAGCTGTATGGAGTAGGTGAGTGTAGGCCTCAGAGGGAGCCGTGTGGAGTAGGTGATCGTAGAGCCAGGGGAAAGACCAGTGGGCACGAGGGGCTGGCAGGGTGTTGAAGGTGAGAATCCAGAGAGCGTGGGAATGCACAGGGAATCCAGGAGGGTGCAGAGGCCGGGCAGACTGGCAGCTGCACACACTTACGTGATGGGAAGATCTGTGAGGAGTGAAGAAGATCTGCAGTTTAAGTGCTGCTGGTGAGGTGAATGCTGCATTGTTTTTTGGTGCCCTGTGTTCTCAGGTAAGCCACGCCTCCTGGCCAGAGTCAACAAACACCCACAGATCGAACAGACAGACAACACAGGGGAGAGGCACCGTGGCATGGCAGACACACTGTCTCAGGGTTCCTGCTGGGTCTTAAAAAGTCTTACAAGTATTGAATTTACAAATCCACAAGTAATACCTTAAATAAGTCTTGAATCTGATTTGGTAGGTCTTAACCCTTTTACCCTGAACATTTAGCTGACAGAAGGTGACATGTATCAATCAAATCACCGTAGTTCCTCGGCCATTTGCATTAGCGACGCAATTCCAGCTGACTCTGAAAGCCGACAAGTGGAGCTTCCGTACACTACCGTAATGCAGGCAGTATGTGCACAACACTGCACGTCACGGCATGATTCCTTTCCCTTGCTTTACTGCTGTAATGTATGTAATATATTCGAAACGCTCCACTTGTCGGTTTTCAGAATCAGCTGGAATCTCGACACAAGCCAAATGGCCGAGGAATTACAGTAAATTGGTTTATGCTAGTGACTCTGTATTGCCGAAGATTAGCTTGGTGTTAGAGGGTTAAGTTATGTTGCTATAAACAACTTCACTGTATTGAGTTTCAGTGTGTCTGGGAAATGTCTAAGCTGCAAAGACAGTAACGTTAGTCTACTCAGTTCCACCCGTTCCCACTCGACGATATGTAGTAAAATTAAGAACAAATTTTCTCTAACTTTGCAGCCCTGGTGAGAAATTATCAGAGTACATTCACCTCAACACACGTGCAGCCGTGAAGGTGTACAGTTTTAGTGAAGCAGACCCTCACACTCTATACCCCACACACACACACACACACACACAGTTCTGTGTACAGTATGTATGTAATATTCAGTCTCTGCTGATGTGAATAAATACACTTTCCTAAATTTTAGATGTTACTAATTTTTGCCAGTATGGCCTTAAAATATGCTGTGAAATGGGCATTAAGTTCTGTTCTAAATAGTCTTAAAAAGGTCTTGAATTTAAGTTGTAGTAACCTGTAGGAACCCTGCTGTCTGTACCATAACAAATAACTGTCCTCTCTTTGTTTTACTTCATTGCAACAAAGTATTATAATTTACCAACACTATGCCTGCAGCTCATTATACATTAAAAAACTGGAAGAGAAACACACTTTGAATACACAGCACTGTGTCAGTACCACAGCAGTTAATATGTGTACATTGTTTATCTAGCATTGACCTCTGAATTAATTACCTGGACATTTTTCGTCCTCTTTAGTCTTTCCCGGGCCTGACTTCTGTCAGATGGACCTCAGGGACTTGGACCTAATAGCCTTTATCGATTCGGGCAATAGCCTTATGAAAACCTGCTTTTCCCAGGTCTCATTTTAATGTGGCTTTTGCACCCATGCCCACCAAACTGTCAATTGGTTTCTGCCTCTTTATGAAGCTGTGGGGGTGAGTTAGTTAATGATATCATCACAGTGTGAAGATTAGTACTCAATTATCTGCCTGTGCCATGGATCTTGGTTCTGGCCCAACATATTAATCATATTTCTTGATAGAGTTGCAGTAAGGTGGGGAAGAATCTTGCAGTCACATGAAAAATCAGCTCCTGTGCAGGGAACAATACATGGCAGAGGAAAAAAGTCACAAATGTTTTCATATACTTTGTTCTTCTACAGGAAAACTTGACATACACCATCCCATACACACCGTCATTCATGAGTTTATGGTTTTTAGCTCTAGATACAAAAGCTTTAAATTCCAAAAATCAATGTGCGCTAATTGAGTCCAGTTGTCAAGATCTCAACTTCCATTTCAATATTTAAATCACTAAACTGTCCTGAGGCTTCTTATATTGATAATTTGTTTAGAAGATGTGCCCTGGAAAGACACACAGATATATCAATAACTCTCATATGTGGGCGGATGGTAGCTAGAAGAGGGAAGATGATCTCATCTGAAGGGGTTGAACTACCTGAAGGCAACATTGCAGATGTGAAAGACAGACTACAACTACCTGGAGTTTTCACAGACAAATGGCAACCATGAGGAGGTAGCTCTGAGGTCAGCCACTGCCAAGTACCTGCAGTGGGTGAGGCAAGTCCTGAAAAGTCAGCTGAATGGCCAAAATAAGATCCAGGCCATTATCACCTATGCCCTGGCAGTAATCAGATACCCTATAGTGTCCTGGCCACAGGAAGAGATCCAAGCCATAGACATCATGACAAGGAAGCTCCTCACAATGCTTGGAGGGTTCCACCCTAAGTCCAGCATCCTGTGGCTATACACAAAGTGAAAATAGGGGGGTTGAGGGCTGAGGAGTGTCAGAGCCACGATCCAGGAGGAAACAGTAGGTTTCCGGGAATACATAGAGAAGATGACCCCCATCGATCAACTGCTGAGTGAATGACTCAGGCAACAGAAACCCAATAAAGAGGAGGAGCCTGAAGAGCCATCATGGAAGGACAAACCCCTGCATGGCAGGTACCACCGACAGATTGAAGAATGGACTGACATCAGGAGAACATACCAGTGGCTGGAAAAGGCTGGACTGAAAAACAGTACAGACACACCATCCATAGAGGCCAGGGTCTACCACACCAGACAGGACCCCAGGTGCAGTCTGTACAAAGCAGCCCCTGAGACAGTGCAGCACATCACAGCGGGCTGCAAGATGCTGGCAGGTAAAGCATACCTGGAACAATACAACCAGGTAGCTGGCATTGTGTACAGGAACATCTGTACTGAGTATGGACTGAAGGTCCCAGGGTCGAGTTGGGAGACGCCTCCAAAGGTGATGGAGAACGACCGTGCCAAGATCCTGTGGGACTTTCAAATTCAGACTGACAAGATGGTAATGGCCAATCAGCCAGACATACTGGTGGTGGACAAGCAGCAGAAGACTGCGGTAGTGGTAGATGTAGCGATCCCAAGTGACAGCAACATCAAGAAGAAAGAACATGAGAAGCTGAAGAAGTACCAAGGTCTCAGAGAGGAAATAGAGAAGATGTGGAGGGTGAAGGTATCAGTGGTGCCAGTGGTGATTGGGGAACTAACCCCCAAGCTGGATGCATGGCTCCAACAGATACCAGGAACACCATCTGAGACCTCGGTCCAGAACAGCACAATCCTAGGAACAGCGAAGATCCGATGCAGACCCCTCAGGCTCTCAGGCCTCTGGTAGAGGCTTGGAGAAGACACAAGACCACCCAGGAGAGTGAGAGCAGTTTTTTTCATCTCTCTCTCTCTCTATCTAAATAAAGATATGGGAACTAAGACAAAGAAACTAAATGTTAATTTTTGTAATCTTTGCTAAAATAAAAATTGACATTTCTGTTTGATAATAATTTGAAACAGTGTAATGTTTCCATGACGACATTTGAGTGTTAAAAGTCCTCACTGTTAAAATTAAAGAATGATGGTTCCTTACCTGACCTCCGTATGGAACGACATGTTCCTCATCTGGCTTCGATGAGACAGCTCACAAAGCAGCCCCTCACAGATACGTGGGATTAAACCTCTATCTTCCTGACACATTAAAAGGAGAAGATATTGCATGTAGAACCCTTACTGCAAAATGATATAGATAATGTACTTTTTATAGACGATTACACTTTGCTCCTATTATGTTTTCTTAATTTGGGTATGTATGCTATGCCGTAACCACAACTCAGCACATGCAAAGACTGCTGAACACCACAAACAACAGCTCATCTGATATGGAGTTACTGAGGCATAAAAGCAATTCCAGTCTGAGCTGCATGTACCCTTGTTTTAATTACTAAGTAACAGATAGTAAGTATTAAGAGCCATATATAATTATCTGGGATGTTGACAGCAGCTCTGTTGATGACCTTGCACAAGTCTCCTGGTAGACAAGCTCAAATCTCCCTGGTAATATGAAATTTCCATTGCTGTGCAAGGTGAGGAGAAAAAGCTGTACGATGCTGCACTCATCAAAATTTTTGATTAGTGGAGAGCAACAAACATGTCTGATGAGGCTACCATCATTCAATTTCTAATGTGGTAAGACACTGGGGCATAATGCTCACGCGACTGGGGATTTCTGTGATGCAAGATCTACATGGAAATAATAAAAATGATTTTCATGCATATTTTGCCTGTACATTGGAAATGACCTCTGACTGTTGGCTAGGATAGGATAGGATAGGATAGGATAGGATAGGATAAGACAGTCTGCTCCATTCAAAAATGCATTTTGGTGATTGTTCTGTTTCCTGGAAGTTTGACCTTTACTTTGCAGAAAGATGTATGTTAAGACTGACAGTAGGTGACTATTTTCAAAATTTCGTGCTCAAAGCACAAGGTAAAAACCTGAATTGATACCAGTTACCAGCAACTCACAACATCACTCACAACTGACTCACAACATCACGGCTAGTCCTGAAGCCAATCCAGGGCTAATATGCAACTTAATGTGATGTGGAAACACGAACTTTTATTTCAAAACCATTGAAAATGGTCATTCGGTAGTGGAAAAAATTGCATATTGGCAGGTTGGCAGGGCATAGATGTCATTTTGAGGATTTTTAACAAGGCCATTTGGTTTTTTGTTGTTTGTTTTTAATAGATAAAACGTAACAAATTATTAGTCGAACACAATGTGTTTATCTGGCTTCCAAAAGGATAGAAACAAGAGATTATATAATAAAATTGTACTTTGAATTCAGTAAAAATGAGAAAGATGAGAGGTCTTACTGTATGACCCATCATGGTGTAAGATTTTCCTGAGCCCGTTTGGCCATAGGCTAACACACAGGCATTGAAACCTTCAAATGCAGCTTTCAGGACATCAGACCCCAAGTCTTGAAAAATCTAAAGCAGCAGAAAGGCATATGTAAAAAGAAACATTTTCCTGAACTACAACACCAAACAAAAGCAGTAATGTGAACAATGTGGAACGTATACCTTTTCTTGGGACGCAAATGTTGGGCTTCCTCTGTTAAATGAATCATATGAGAAGTCATATGAAAATGTTTGCCTGTTGTCCTTCTCGTTCCCTCGACCAGGGGAAGGCTACAATGTAAAAATACACCACCCACTCCCGTTAATAACGTCCCTGACTGCAGCATTTTGAATTAATTTTGTGATAAATACCTTATCAATAGATGTCGTGTTTCCTTTCATTTGAATTATCACCTTCGATGATAACCGTTTTTCTCTGTGAATGTTAATGGGAGTGGCATGACGTATATTTTGAATGAGAAATTTTAAGAAAAAAAAAAAAAAACAATCAGTATTCTACCTGTTGTTCAGTGGACGGACACGGACCGCTACACGCACCGAAGACATAATTACTCAAAAACACACAGAAGACTGTGCAGCAGCTCTCCCACCCTGTTTTCTCCTCTGGAAGAAACGTGTCTTCTGTGCATGAAGTGTTTCATAGCTAATTATCACACCTGAGGCCTGTCCTCACTTTCCCCATGCACTGCACACAGTAACCACTGGGGTGTACCAAAGTCTTTATCCCGATATGATAATTTTGTTATCATCAAAGAAACTTAATGAAACGTTTAGTGTCAAGCATTGACATTAAAACCATGATTAAGATGCATATGTTGCTTAATATGTCTCAATTAACTAATCACAGACTACACATATTTTTACATATACATTTGTATACGCTGTCTGTTTCTAACGCAGATTTCGATTTCCATGGCAGTATGGAATAAACTATGACGGGATAAACTATCAGTACAGGTTGTATTACTACCTGTATTGATTATGTATTACTATGACATTTCGTTCCTGAAATCCGCCATGAATACAGCCTTCTTCTCAAAATATTTTTTTTCTTTGAGCTTTGGGCCTATCCAATAGCCCAATTCCGATCAAATTACTTCTAAACAACAGAGCACAGCCCCAAATTAATTTATTGGTTTCATGGTCAAAACATATTTTGATCTTAAAATGACCATTTACATGGTCAGAAAAGCAATATGAACTTGTCAAACATACACTATACTCAGAGATTGTCTACTGAGCTGTTACAAAATGGCACAAGTGTCATTCAAAATAACAGCCAGAAAGACTATGCATTATGTTGTATTTATTATAAGTACATAAAATGCAAGCCCGAACTGTAGTTTCAGATGGAGGTTTGTTTTTCGATTTTATTTTTTTTTTAATGTACCCTGAACGCAACATTTTTGTCATCACATTTCCCATGATGCAGTGCGGCGAAGACCCGGCGCGGACATTCAAAACTATGGCAGCATATTCGAACATAGTTAAACCAACAGTAAACTCAGGGGACGCGAAAAAGACGTCCACGGTTAATGGCGGAGACAGTTTGGTAAAGAAGCGCCTCCTGTTTTCGTCGGAAAAAGATATCAGCGCATCGGAGGAACCAAATACAACATGTAAAGTTGTATCTTTACAAAGTGATGACGACTCTAATTCTACGGAAATAGCCGAACAACTTCCACCGCAAGCCGTAAACACTTGTTTAAAGGCGAAAAGTGCAATTACATTAAAAGATGCCTCCCCTGAACAGCACGATGTAAACAATACTGAAGATAAAGAAAATACTGCTGTGGACTCCATCACTCCTGGTAGGTAACAACGGGAGTGGGTGCGCATGTTTCCCCATGAAGGACATTATGGTAACTTCACGGGCTCAGTCATCCAACAGAGGGGTGAACACTCCTTCCAGTGTAGCTGTGATGGTTTGCAGCTTACTTGCTGTAAACAGAACATCTTGGTTCTCTGTGGTGTATCTGTCAAGTCACATTTCATCCTCTCAGTACCTACAAACCCACGGGTTTGTTTTTGTTTTGTTTTTTTCACAAATGTGTATTTTTATGTGAATAAGTTAAAGGTGTAGATAGTAAAGTATGTATAGGTTTTGTAATTTTTTGTTACATTTATATTTCTATATTTGTACCCTTTTTTAGTCTTATATTCTATTTGCACTTTGTTCTATCCTACTGTTGTGACAAATTAATTTCCCTGGTGTGGGCTCAATATAATATATCATATCTTATCTTTTAACTTTTGGACTGTTTCTTGGCATAAACAGGGGCATATTGAATATGACACATTGCATAACTTCACTAGCTACAGAGTTTTCTTTCTAGGCACTGAGGTGAACAAACTTTTTTTTTTCCATCAAACTATCCATCAGTGTTTGAAGTAGGTACAGTTGTCTTCACTTTGAGCAGCTGCATTAAATTGCTGCTCACACATTCTGAATGTGTAATTAAATCCCAGTGGTTATGTGATATTCTGATATCAGTCTTTGAAAAGGTCATTTTTAATAAATAAACAAATGTACTATATGGAGCCTCAAATTGGAAAATTCCTTTGTTACAGTAGCAGGTTCGATATAATAGAATAATAACGATATACAATCTAAAGAATGTGCTCTGAATAAAGTATCTTCTATTCTAATACACTACACATAAGTAAAATAAGAGATGAAAATATGATGAAAAAATAGACATTTTGCTAATAGTATTTAAGCAAAATATATATTTTTTTCTTTCTTTTTTTCTACATGCAACACTTTAAAGAGTATTTGGATTTGATGAAAATCTGAGATTTTTTTCCACCACCACTAGACAGTAGCTATGTAATGAGTTTGTGGGGAAAATGAGCACAATGGCTTTATCAGAGCACTGGTCTTGCTGGCTTTCATTAGCATTTAACAAGCTAAAATTGGTCCATTGCTCACACTAATGACATTATGCTGTTTCTGTACAGATAATGCACAAGAAGCAGGCACTTCTGGTCAGAAGTGTTTACAAGATTCCAATGTGACTGCCAACGAACAACAAACTAACAACACAGAGGACCAAGATGCTGAGGTGGTGAAAAAAGCACAGGCAGAGGGCTGTGTGAATGTGGTCTTCCCCGGCACCGTAACTCAGGAAGGCTGCTGCCGTTTTGTCAGTGAGATCCTGAAATGCATCCTCTATCAGAGACAGCAGCTACCCATGACGTATGACCAGCTGGTGTACTCCCAGAAGAAACAGCAAGCTTCAGTGCAGGTGAATAGCAAAAGTAATTGTGGAGCATTTCAGAAGAAATATTGTGGATTTGAGATGAATTTAAATTGTTTGGTGAATGTTCTGCTTTTTCCAGGATAAAGACAGAGTGAGTCGGAGGCCAGTGCAGTCTGCAGACAAGGAGTGGCGCAAATGCCAGCAGACCCTTCAGGAGCTGGAGGAGGTGTTGCAGCAGCTTGAGGTGCTGTTTTCTCTAAGCAGGGTACCCCGCGTGCTGCTGCTAATGGGTGGCTCCCTCATCCTCCCCAAAGAGTTGTATGAGATCAACATGGAGGCTCTGGTGTTGGCTGGTGGAGATCAGTGTCTACGGGTGTCATCATGCTTGAGGCAGCTCTTCCGCACTCTTTTTGTGGCTGACCTCTTGTCTGACACAAGGCCTGTTCATTTAATGCCAACCACAGTGTTAGTGCTGGCTCACAGGGACTGTGGTGTTGGTTGGTTCCGCCCTAAACTACAATTTAAAGTCCCAACTCGCGTGAAGAACCAAATTATTGCTCTTTCGACTCATCCTAGCATCTGCGGGAAGTCAAGTGCAGAGGGATCAGATTGGCAGGATTATGTGTGGTTTCAGGCTCCAATGACTATTAAGGGCTTCAGCAACTGACAATAAAAGTTTCAGACCTACGATTGGAGCTTTCTTTCTGCATCCCACAAAACATTTTTATGGTGATTCACAGTAATTTTAAACTTGAATTTTTAACTGAGATGTACAAACAGTGAGTTTATTGACACAAGCATCATGGTGAGTTAACCTTTTTATCTTCTAAAGTACAGAGAGAACCTTCTTGTGAGCCTTAGTTGGCAGGAAATAAAATCTGTGAAAACACTGTATTATTATGTTTATTTATAAAGAATGATTTGTTTTTTTTACTCATTTTCAAGAACATTAAAAACAGAGCAACAAATTCAATACTAGTGCAATTTATCATTACCAAGCACAACTAAAACAATTTAATAAATGATAATGTGTTCTTTAATCCATTCTGTACATTCATTGGAGTGCCAGTATCATCTCTGTACATGGTTACACTTTTCAAACCTTGAACTGATTTCAGTAATGTGGCAAATCAAGCCATAACATGCATTATAGTTTGGATAGTAGTCAAGTTAGAAGGATTTGTATTTCTCCCATTTAGAAAAAACAATATTAATGATAATAATAAAAAAAAAAAAAAATCATGTACCACAAGTGTATTGGTCTGACACTACATCAGAGTTCAGAACCTCTCTACTTTTTTGACAAACTGGAAAATGTCGCTGGCCAGAAGCTGGGGCTCTTCAAAGGCAGCAAAGTGACCACCTCGAGGCATGAAAGTGTAGGATAAGATGTTTCGATACTTAATTTGTGCCCAAGATTTAGGGCAATGCATCAGCTCCCCAGGGAAAGCAGCCAGTCCAGTGGGCACAATTATTTCTATCCTGAAACAAAATATAAATTTGTATTAGTCTTTTCACAGCTAGGATAAAAAGTATGGAAAGTTTGATTAATTGGCCACATACTTTGCATCCACTCTGTTGTCAAGATTACTCTTGAGGTTCTCTTTGTAGAAGCGCATGGAGGAGGTGATGGAGCCGGTGGTCCAGTAGATCATGACATTTGTCAAGAGATCATCCAGGCCGAATTTCCTGTGTAAATGCCATTTCAGTCAGTTACAGACAGTAACTATCACAAAAACCAGGCTATGGAAATCTATCCTAACAAAACTGTTAGGATGAAAATGCCTTTTCTTTTTTTTTGTACCTCTCCAGCCCACCATCCAGCAGATCTCTGTTCTTCATATCAGTCCAGGTGGAGAACTTCTCCAGAATGTAAGCTGCCAAACCTACAGGCGAGTCATTCACTCCACAGCCTGCAAACACAGTTTAAGTTGTATTACAAGTTACGATGACAAAACAGTTGGCTTTTAGTTTCTCCCCAATTCAGAATGACCAGGAGTTTGTCTTTGACCAGTCCACACTGATAATTTGATCAGTCTCATCAGTGAGCTTGTACATCTGTCATCTGTTCCCACCTGCAGTGTCTGGTTTTGTGGCTTGAATGTGAAGGTAGCCTGATTCCCGCAGGATTTCATAGACATTCTTCTCAAAGAAAGGAAACAAACGATGAACATCTTCCCGAGTTAATCCCACCAGGAAGGGCAGATAAGGACCGATTATGAGGGACAGCAACACTTTGAAACCTTTATTTAACATAAACATGTTGAGGTGGAGACCTTTCACAGACCTGAAAAAGATAAATTGGTAAACAGACAACAAGGTTAAAGACATTTTTTGTAAAGGTTGTATCACGATTTTTTTGTAATGATATTCTTTATGAGCTACATTGTTCAGGAATTTGTGTTGTCATTGGTTTTTGGTAATGTGTGCACACAGTGCAGGCTGTGTTTTTTAGTTGAAGAATGTCACAATGTTGCTTTAACAAACAAGTGAGTGTTGGACATTCCTCTCTAGTGATGGCATATGGCATATTTTCTGTGAGGGCTTGTTGTGTGCTTACTGAGGCTTCATCTGTGCCATGTTGGTGGTGATGAGGGAGCCCCAGTCTCCTCCCTGCAGGTAGAACTGGGAGAACCCTAAACGCTCCATCAGTGTCAGGAAAATCCGGGCAGCAGCGAGACTGTCAAATCCTGGAGTGGTACAAAAGGCACATTTGTGGCTTTCTGCTGAAGCAAAAATATGTGCATTTATTTAGAGTAATTATTTTTGATTTACCTTGTTTATGAGGGGCTTCTGAGAAACCGTAGCCAGGGATAGATGGGCATATGACCTCAAATGCAATGCCATCATGAGTCTTTGTGAGAAGTGGCAGAATCTTGTAGAACTCGTAGAAGGATCCCGGCCAGCCATGAACAAGCATAAGAGGCAGAACCTTCTGATTCTCGCAATGTGGTGGGCGCACATGGATGAAGTGCACATCCAATCCTGCAATATAGCAAAGGCATTTCTGAGTGAAAAAAGTATGTGGCATGATTGGCTGAATATCAAAATTATCATTAGATCATTTCAAGCACAACCTGTTTACTCATCATGGGGCTGAATGTACCTTCTATTTTTGTTTTGAAGTGTGGATACTTATTAAGCACTTCCACTTGCTTTTTCCAGTCAAACTCATGCCTCCAATGGGAAACCACTCTCTTGAGATAAGTGGAATTGAAGCCATAGTTGAAGCCACAATCTTCCAAAGGATCAGTGTAGCGGGTTCTGTCAATGCGCTTATGTAGGTCCTGAGGAATAAATACACTGTTGATTGCTTCACATAAAGGCGTTATCTTCCTAATATTTTTACTTCTTTAAAGCAATCAAAAGTTTGATTAACAGCCCCAAAGCACCTCAATCTCTTTATCAGAGGCTTGCACTTTAAAGGGATAGATTTTCTCATCCTCTGACAGTGGCCTCTTTCCTGGTCCCCACCATCCTTCACCAAGAGGGATAGTTTTCACTTTTTTCCTTTTGTTTAGGATGTATGCCAGTATTCCACCTGCTGCCACAGCAGAGCCGATGAGAAGCTGCTGTTGGACAACATCCAAGCCAAAAAAAGTTTCCCTGCAGAGTGTGGAAAACAATTAGGAAAACTTAACTAAAAACTTAACTGAACGTATTTACCCCTCTGATGTATCCTATTATTAGTTATTATTAGAATTAATGGTGAAGGCCTACTTACTTCAAAAGCTGCAGTCTTTGCATTGCGTGGGTCCAAAGGTGTGTTGTTGCAGGTAGTTTTATATTCTGCAATAAGACAGAGATCAAAAAAATTAATTCCCCGAAATCGAAAGGTGGAAAGTTGTGTGCACTAATATCCAACCGCTCCACATACCTTGTTTGTTTTAAGAATCCTTTCAGATAATGCTTTTAACTTCCGAGACTTGAAGAGACTGTTGAGGGTTTCTGTGTTGTGCAGAGTCGCGACGGATTGTTAGGTCTGTGTTGCAGGTTGATGATTGGCTGCGCGACGTGTCACTCAAAGGGCAGCTGTGACGTCGTTGTTTATATAATAGGGAGGCGACGAAACTGGTTCTGTTGCTGCAGATTTGGGTTTGTCTCAACAATTACAGAAACACGATGTGGAAGATTGTTATCCCCGTTTTTGCGGCCCTTTTCGCCGTGGGGTTGAGCGCTATGGTTGGAGGCTTCAGTGATATCGACATAAGCAACAGCGAGGGTGCCCAAAATGCTCTGAACTTCGCCGTAGTTGAACACAACAAAGGCTCCAACGACATGTTCCTGAGGCAAGTGGCACAGGTGATCAAGACTGAATCACAGGTTAGTGACGTTTTAAATAGTTGGATTGTGTATTACAGGAAACCTACTTGGTAAGTAATCAAAAAATCCAGTTAAAATGGTGGCCGCAATAACAGTAGGCGTCTTCCGCCTCCGGGTTTCTCTTTAAAGCCCTAATCGAGCCAAAGTCGGTATAAATTAGCTATAAATATACTGTTGTTTATCTATTTATTTGTGTACCTTGTGCATTGACCCAAACTGTGTGACATAGCTTGTTAGTTGGTGACATAACATGTCTGGCTCCTTTAAAAACAAACAACATAATCTTATCGCTTCCTATCCAGTTTCACCCTGTCCTATCAAGAGTTTACACTTGTAAAGTTTGTGTTTGCGTAGACTATCGTTTTGGCAAAAAAAAAAAAAAAATCCAAACAAAAAACTGAACCTTGTTCTTTACACTTTGGTAAGGTATAGTTATTACACAATCTGCTAAACAGGAACTTGAAAAAGCTGCAGATCAGGCAATTAATGGTGTCATTCCATAGACTAATAAGAGTCATTACCATAGACTTTATATAGAACATATACCTTTTTTGACTGTATTTAGAATATATACAGCCTATAACCACTACATTTAAACTTGGGAAAAGGCTGACTTGCATAGTTTTAGTGTGTAAGTGAAGTTTCTTTACTGAGACAAGGATATGATGATGGGGAAGTGTTATGGGTTGGAGTATGTGTTCATTTAAAATGAAACCAGGTTGTCATTTTGGTTTTAATCACCTATTTTCATGTCTCCCCAACATCTCCTTGCAGGTGGTTTCTGGTATGAAGTACAGGATCACTGTGCAACTGGGAAGGACACCCTGCAGAAATAACGCAAGTGAGCAAGTGTGTGAAGTCCACCAGGACCCAGAAAAGGCTCAGGTAATGATTTTAGTAGACAGTAGACTTGTAACTTTAATAGTAGTAGCTAAACATTAGACCACAGACTACCAAAGTGTAAAACCATTGCATGTTTCCCATGTTTGAAAAATGGTTTGTTTGTTTATTTGTTACCTCAGATAAAAGTTGGAACTTAATTGTCTATCATTCATTTTCTGTAGCACTAATAATAAATATGCCTGTCAATTTGTGCATTTTTACTATAATATAATTAATTTAACAGATATCACACCATAGTTATCTTTATGGAAATCCCTTGCCAGAATAAAGTTCTCATTATTTTAATGAAATCAGATTATTGGATAATCATGATCATTGAATGTGGTGCATGGTTTACCGCTCTTAAAGACAACAAAAACATGAAGTATTTGTTCTATGGATAATGAAATAATCTGTCAATAATAATAAGTTGTTATGGATCCTTGTGCTAAGTGTATCCTGAACTTTCCTTTCAGATTCGCCAGTGTGTTTTCACAGTGTGGAGCCAAGCATGGTTGAGTAAAATCACTCTTCTGAGTGACACATGTGCTGGAGGGACTGCAAAATAACCTTCACTCATCATCCTGTAGATGAACCACAGAAGTATTAACATTTCTATGTTCTACCTATGCTACTGCTCTGTATGCTAGATTGAATGAACTTGTTTACAACTTCAGAATATAGTACTTAGTAATTCAGTGTAGAGGTCCATTTACTTTTATAGTAACTTTGTAATGCCTAATCATTAAACCAAGCAAATAACAAGTTATTGTGGCACAAATTGTTGATTATCCTATTAATATCCACACAGTTTAAAAATTAAAGTCAAATTAAAATTTGCCTTTATTGAACTTTATCGACTGTGTCCATGTGTCCATTTTTGTGTGTGTTTTGTATTCTTTTTGTATTTTCCCCACATTAGTCTATTAGAATATGGATCTGTGAAAGACGGCATTAATCAGGATGGCAAGGTCTGTATTCTTAAATCTTGATGTTTATGGAAATCATCATTTCATCCACTACCTGTGTATCTTTTTCAGTCAAATGAGTGTAGAAATTGAGACAAAATGTGAGCTGGCATATAAAGCCAAAGGAATACATATCCTGGCACAATACAGAAAAATATACTTGTATTACTTTTCAATAACAATTCATGGACAGAGTTTCAATAGTTAGAGCCAAGGTTTTTCCTAACACACACCTGCATGATAACCTTTTTCCAGTCAAGGTGTAGTCCAGTTCAGTTTGAGAGATCACATGATTTAAGGTGGACTAGACAAATGCTTTTAGTTTTAAAAGTCAGACAAGAAGTTGCCTGTGCTTTTAATGAGCAAGCTCCTTCGTTACAGTTTTACGGTGACACTATGATGTACTATCAATAATTTATAAAAGCTGACCTATTTGTGGTGAAGCAGGCAAGATAAAGTGCCATAATAGGTCAAACATGAAGATCCTTAACAAAGACAAGCTGCAGATTGCTGTTAGTTAGGGTATACAGTGGCAATGAAACATAGTGAACTATTATTATATTACATCTACTCAAAGTGTCTGTACTTTTCATCCATTGTAGCTGTGGTGGATGAACATATTGAAACATATATCTGATCTTTATCAGCTTTCTAAAAACTCTAAAAAAAAAATAAAAAAAAATCTAAAAACTCTAAAAATCATTGCTTATACATTTTATGTCAGGATAGAAAACCCTGCAAAAGAACTGAATCAAATCTAGATTGTAACATTAAAGGGCAGGTGAAACAGACATTGATTGACACAAATAACACAATAATATTGTCAAGATATTGGATAAGATACAGTCTAAACATATTTTAGGAAATACCCAAATAAAATTGAGGTACTTTGATTCACACTTTGCTCTCTGTATTGTCTTTGGGAAATTCTCTTTTCATACCATAAAGGTGACACATGGCTGTAAACAATACTACCCATAGCTGTCCAGAGTAATGGAATTTCTTGATTATCTTGCTTTAATCCTGGACCACAGAGAAAACACTGTCATTTTCACATTAGCTTCAATAGACTTCCAGTGAGAACTTGTGTCCAGGTTCAAGTACAGCACTTTTTAATATAATTTTTTTTACTGTTTTCGTAAATCCAGTTAGGATCAGTCAATCTCGTGTCAGTCCTGAAACACTTAAGATAAAATAAGATATTCCTTTAATAATCCCCCAGAGGGGAAATTCAATTTAAAACAATCTTCAGGGTCAAATTGTCCAAAAAGTTTAATCCTGACCAGAGTGATTCAGACTTGGAAACATCATATTACTTTTATGCATTTTTTTTTTTTTTTTTTTTTTTTTTTTAAAAAAAAAAAAACTTGTTT
>OOFC01006594.1:8023-18286 GCA_900323345.1 Pseudochromis fuscus
ACTGTCGGAGGCGTGGCTGCCAGTTTGCGACTACGGCCCCTCTGACCACCACCAACCCATTCATCCAACATTCATGCTGGGCAAGGTGGGTAAAGTGTCTTGCCCAAGGACACACCGACAATGACTGGGAGGAGCGGGAATCGAACCACCGACCCTTCAGTTGGTAGACAGCCGCTTTACCACTGAGCCACTGGGCATAATTTTTTGTTTTTGGGGTTAGCATCTTGTTACATTATTGACCAGTTGTCACATTTTTGGTTTTATTACATTTTTTTTATTATATTTTGGACTCAGCACTTTTGTTACATTAGTGACCAGTTATTACCAGTTTTTTTTTTTTTAAATAACAATCTGTTCATACAAGATTTTCTGATATATCCAATATTAACTATTTCATAAATGGTTGCTATGCAAACTGAAAGCCATTCTGAAAATTCTCCCATCAACATCCTGCGGTTTTTTATCCCAGGACACAATTTCCTGCAGTGTTTACTTTTTGATTTATTATCTCGTTGAGGATTCAGACACCGGATACGCTTAAAGGTCCGTGCAGACGTACACAAAGAAGGCCGTTGGGGACGAGCAGGGGTCGCAGAGGCTCAAAGAGTAGCTGAGGCTCACACATTTTAAAAGCTGATTATGTGGACTGTGTCAAGTGTCAAGCAAGCTAATTGGTTGATCATCAGGAGACGGCTCAGGGAAACAGAGAAGAAAACAAAGACAATGTCAGCAAGCTAACAAGCTTACAATGACAATGGCAACGTCCCAATGCTAAGCAGGTGAGGTTATGTTTGGTCACCGTTTTCATTTGTAATCTGAGAGAATAACAACGTGATTGCAATTCATCCTGAGGGTAAAATCAATTGAACAATCCACACATGTGAACCAGAAGGAAAATGTCTACCATATTATGTAGCAATCCATCAGGTAGGTCAATCACTAAAGTACAAATCAGTAGGATTCACCCTCTGGGACCCAATCAGTCCAGTAGTTCTGATTGTGTTTTGTTGAGCAACAGTGACATGACAGAGATGCACACAACTGGATGTAAAACTCATAGACTGTGTGTAGAAGATGGACGTGGCTACTAGGTCTCAAAAGTGAAGGCAACGTGAAAGTGCAAAAAAGTGCAATACCACTGATGGCCACTAGATGCTTACTCCAAAAAACTCCGATTGACTTCAATTAAAAAATGGTCATTTTCAATCCTGAAATGAAAGTCAATACATTTTTCCAACAGGTCAATCATTAGCTAAAACCAACTGCTCTTATTGGTGAACTGGTGGCCCTTTGATATTAGGCTTCAAACTGAGTATTTAGGGGTGTAAATATATTTATATAGCGCTTTCATGACCTTAGCTAGGTCCCAAAGTGCTTTACAAGGCAACTCATTCACCCATTCACACACACACACACACACTCACACACCAATGGCTACTAAGCTGCCATACAAGGCGCTAGCCACCACTGGGAGCAACTTAGGGTTCAGTGTCTTGCCCAAGGACATGTGGACAGGAGGAGCTGGGGATCGAACCCACAACCTGATGATTCACCACCTGAGCCACAACCGCCCTAATGTGTGTGGTGTGTAATAGGTTTGGTTAGTTTGATCGACAGGACTGGTTTCCAATGAACAGACCTGAACTTGAGTCATTGGGCAATGTCCTGGGAATCACTGTCCTCACTTTATACCCAAATATGGTCATATCTGGCTCCAAAAACCAAACTCCTGTCTTCAAAATGTGAGTCACAAAATCAACAGGTGATGTAACGGTGACTACGTCCATCTGTTATATACAATCTACAGTGATACCATACACAGCTATAAAAGAACCAGCTGATGTTTGGTCTGTACTACTACGAGGCAGCATTAGGGACATAGTTGTTGTGTATTGATGCAACAAAGACATTTCAGTGAGAGGGTATCCACTATTTCTGACAATCCAAAGGTAGACACAAGTCAAACTGTCACATTAGGAGGTTTAAACCCGCACAAGTCGCGTAAAAAAAAAAAGAAAAGTTACTGCTTTAAACTCAGCTTACAACCAAATGTAATGTTGGTGCAAAAGAGAATTAATGAATATGTGACCAGGATTTTTCCCGGCGTATCTCTGTAGTATCTCCTTTACTCGATAACAAGCTGTGGTTCTGCATGACTGTTGCAGTCTTCACAGCGCGCTGTTAAACTGAGCAGTGTTAGACAGGCTGACTGATGAGTCATAGGGGAGTGTGTGTGTGTGTTATGTGCATTTATATTTGTGTTCCCTAAACCGCCAAATGTATTTATCTCACACAAAGTTCACACTCTGCACAACCACGTCACCTTCTCAGTGGAAGGAAATATGCTTCCCTTCACACACCAGGCCTTCACTCTCAGCTCAGGATGGCTGCTCATTACGTTTTTTTAATCTCCTTTGAACCCAGTCGACGTGTCACATCTGATAACTGCTGCTGCGTCTGGATTTGTGTTGTCGTTCAAACTCATGGTGGTTTTCCTTTTAATCAGATGCATCCTTTTAAGTACTAGTCCGTGTGTTGAGGTGTCTCATCCTCCAACCTAACTTCGGCAGCCTGCCGCAAGACTCAAAAATATAAGATTTGTTGCAGCTGAATGATGCGCGGTTTACTTATTGTCATGGCAACGCTCGATGCTTAGATAATTCAGATATAGGATTATGTAAGGCCTCGAGCCCTAGAATCTAATTTGATACCACTTATGTGATACAGATTAAAAAAAGGCAGTGAAAACAGAGATCTGTGTCGTGTGAGAAGAGACACCGTACTTCACAAATACACCAGCAGACCAAAACACTATATCACTCAGAGATCAAATAACACTGATTATCTTGTCCTGTGTAGTTTAGGATACATGGTTTCTTAGTTTACGGCTTGGTTTCTTCTGACCAGAGAACTGGGTTTGGAGCATGTCTGAAGCAGGAAGGATTGTGGGGTACTTCCTGTCAGCAGTGGTCCTCAGAGGGACGAACCATGAATCGGTAACAAAATGTTGGAAGATCTTGGAACTCGGGATCCACATTTTTCCACTTCCAATCCGATCACCATACCTGAAATTGCCGATACCAATACAATTCTGACACCAGGGTTCTGTTTGCTTTAATATTGTTACTATCCTTACTCTCTTTAATGTGGTGCTTATTAAAATCTTTGATTCAGATTCGGATCAACTGCGCCAACTCTACCTGGACAAACTTGTTTTAGCTCATTGCTGCCACCTTTCAGCCGCCAACATTAAAGCACAGACATGGCTTATGAATCAGAAATCTCCATAGGTTGGATCGGAAATTTACGACCCACGGATTACGTTGGTATCGGAACCCCATACTGGATCGGATCAGCCCCATCCCTCGTTGGAACCACTGATGCCCGATACCACAAGGTACTTTCAGAGATCTTCTTGAGTCTATGTTTTGATGCTGTTTGGTGACATACAGATAAAAGCTTATGTGTAATTTTTAGGAAACTACTAACAAAGCGTTACGCCTTGAGGCTTTGAGTATCTTATCTTGAATATGTTATTGAACTCGTGCTGCTGATCCCAGATTTTCAATGTCTATTAAAGGAAACACATCCACGTCTTTAGTCAAAACTTAGATTAATTTAAGAACAATCAACAATCAAATACAATTGGCATTTGGACTGGAATATATCCTAAAACAAAACACACATGGTCATCGTTAATCCTGGAGACTGTAGCCATTAAACCAGGGCGTGCCACTTTACCAAATTACACTGTATTTAACTAGAGTACAGCGCAGCTTGAATTTGTTTGACTCAGGACAATTTCCTTTGAAACTAGAAAACACAGAGAGCACAAACCTCTGCAAAGGTATAATCCAGCTGTGGTGAAATAGCAGCACTATCTTATGAAGACATTAGCTCATTACAACAGGGTGATACTCACTGTCTTTAAAAACATCAATCCAGATCTATTGTTCAGTTTTTCCATGATGCTGCTAATGGACCAATGCTGGCGTAAACATACCCTCCTTGATGGAGGTAGCTGTAGCCTTTGCTGATTGAAATCTCTTCACCACATGTGGCTACATAAAATCACATTGAAGAAACTACAGAAATTCACTGTTTTAGTGACAAACTAAAGGTCAAAACGGTACAAGGTAAAGAAGTCAGAACATATTATTGGCATCTTGAGTTCAACTTTCAGCTGATATATGCTGAGAAACACAGGAAGAGAGCAACACAACTGTACGACAGCCTCCCCACTGATGGAGCTCGACAGGATGAAGAATCCAAACCAACAGTTTCCATGACGTCTCAACTTTCCTCCAAATAAAATAAACTTACCGACAACTGGGCTTTGTGAGAGTATTTGTATTTATGTCTGACACTGGCTTCCTGAGCAAGTGCTTAGATATTGGACCTTTGGGACTTCTGCAGATTATCAGTAATTGGTTAAGTCTTTCCCACATGCCTCATGAAAGCTATAGAGTGATGGGGAGGAAGAGGAAGATTGTGTTTCAGGCTGGTTGCATGGTGCCGATAGCTCCAAGAGAGTTCTTTTACAGGCTGATGAAGTCACTTTCGTCTCCCTCTACAATTACCATTAAAGTGCTCTCGAGCAGGGCGCTGCTCCTCACCCCACAACCGCTCCAGAGCAGCAGCAGCAGCAGCAGCAGCTGTGGAAACCAGGCATCTCGTAGGTGTGAGAGTGCGAATCGCCCAGGAGGGACACGCTTTATTCATTCTGCACATCCAATGAGGTGGAAAGAGTATTATACTTTTTCATCTCACGCTCAAAAACTGACCTTTTGAGGATTTTTAGAAGAATATATTAAGTATTTAAAGGCAAGGCTGCCAACACAAAACTGGCTGCACTTCCTGAATAAAACAGCAAAGTGCAAAATAACAGCTGCACATTTGCCAAACACAGTGGATACCAACAGTCACTCCAATTATGTCTTTTTATTTCCATCTCAAGTTAAGATCTGTACATGAAGCATATTGTTTCAGTCCTCCAGCAAGATTCAAATTAGTGAACATGTCTGAGTGTCTCTCCACCTACAAGTACTCTGCTATAAATTGGCTACTTCATTTATGTGGTGCTCTTAGTCAATGTGCCTTGTTAAATGTAGATTAGCTTAATGGAGGTACAGTGTAGCTTTAGCTGCTAATGTTCTGCTGCCCTACTATTATTATGATTTCTTCATGCTAACAAGCTAGTACAGTGATACAGTAATAATCTTAGCTCAGTAATTTAGCAATAATAGCACAGCCTTACAGTGCTGATAGAGTCTGGACGTGAGTGATTATCTAAAGAAGCAGCTACACTGCACATCTTCATTTTCTGATTAGTATAATGAAGAACCTCGACTGCAGCCCATTAGTTATTTTGTTACACAGAAAGGAGTTAAAAAAAATTCAATTACAGACAACACAAAGGAAGATACTGAGATTTAAACAAGACTCTATGCAGATGATAAACGCTCTTATTTGTTCGATAAAAGAATGAAGGAAAAAAGAGACAAATAAGTTTAAAATCAAATCCATTTCCACTGTCTGTTATAATGGACCACTATGCGTTGGTATTTCACCTCAAGAGGACGACAGTGTTCGGTCTGTAGCATCTCTACAGCTGGATTGTGTCTTGGTGAAGGTTTAAGCTCTGACTGCTTTCTAGTTTATTCTGATCCCACATTATTACATTGTTTGATATATATCTACTTTGTTTGGACATGATCCCATCATTTGAATCCACCCAAAACTGAATAATTTGTTTCTTGGGTAATACCCTATCACTCAAAAATCCTCAGCCACAACGAACAACAAGGACTCATGCAGCAGATGGTCCCTCAACATCACTTTTGCTGCACTTTGCATGAAGTTAATGGCGAAATAAAAACTATTCACATCATCGTCCTTGAAATCAACCTCGCTTCACTTTTAAAACATTTGCAAAGTACTGTACATTTATGTACACACAGCCTGGAGCTACATCTTAGCGCTGTAATTGCACACTAAACTAGAGAGACTTGACACTGTCTGACCAGAGAGGAGGAGGATGAGGGAATCAAAATAAGCATTCAGGCTGAAAGACAAACATGTACCCGTGCACTCTCCTCTGCTGACACACAACAGCGTTCACAGGCCGTGTACATTAATGAATTCATCTGTGGGTTGAATATCTAGAGGGTGCAAACTGTTCAAATGTTGCAGAACTGTGCCACTTCGGTGCCAGGGAAGTTAAGTGTTTTGCCTGCTGTCTGCTGATGCAGAGTGCCCCTCATCTATTTGTCATTTGGGACGGCCACAACCGGAGCAATGGTGGGGCTTTAGCTGATTTAAAGCGACAGGTACACAAGGCCGTCTTATCCATCACTGGGGAGTGGTCCGCGTTCAGTGACTCCCAAATTACGGTCGTATTTGCCAGGGCCCTGCCCCCACTACAACCCGACCTATCACCAGCTGATCTATGGCATACTAAGAAACCCAAACAAGGTGTCAGCTTTGCCAGGACAAATAGGCAACAACAGACTTAAGGGCAGGTGGTAATCCTTCTCACATGCTTTGACTGTTTGGTGCTGGAGAATTCATTTTATTGTGCCCATGAGCTACTGTACAAGCTGTACTCCTGCTCTCATTTTTCATTTCTTTCTTTCTCCTCTGTAAGAACATCTTCTCTGTTTCGTCTCTCAGTCCTGCATTTGAACAGAGTGTCAAAAAAAATACAAAAGTGGATGGCCTTTCCAATGAAAAAAAAAGAAAGAATCCCATGAGACTGAGAAAGAGAAACACTCAAAGAAGGCTGTACCCCGACCCCGGGCTGGTTTCGGTGGATTTTGCCAACACAGTCGAGCAAAAGAAAGGATCGGCACATTTTGCGAAAGTTTCACACCATTTATTAACTTGCGTCTTACCTTGCTGAGCTGACTGGCCGGCGAGCCGCTGTTGTTGACAGTGTGGCATTTGAAGTTGAGCAACGATTCCCCGACGGCATCTCTGCTCGTGTCCTTGTCAGCGTGAGAGTGGCTGTCGGGAAGGGGAGGCGACGGGGGATGCTGGAGCGCCGTGCAGGACAGTCCCAGGAAGTTCGACGGACGGATCAGGAAGGCCTCCAGAGCTATGTTGGCAGATACCTGAGGATGACACCAAAAGATTTAGGAGTGGAGAGAGGAGAAGGATGTGTGGAGGGTGGTGGAGTTTTACATTAGTCTTTTGGCAGATGCTTTTATCCCCAGCGACAGCGGGGAGGAGAAAAAAACAGAAGACGAAACAAAGAAATCAAGCAATTTATCTTCCCCGTGCTTTATTCGAGCTATCTGCCAGAGCTAAATTAACTTCTCATTATTCTAAGCTGCAAAGAAAAAGGTAAAGCTATGGGACATTTAGTGAGATAATCAACCTCTGCCCTGATGAGTGTGGCCTTCGCTGTGGGAGTTTCGAATCGTACCTTAGAAATGACCTGATTGTCCCCGGTCAGCGCCAGGTCCGCGATACGCTCCACGCACTGGACGATCCGGGTGCACGCCCTGGCCTCGTTCTGGGCCATCCACAAGATGTGCTCCTCCACCAGCATCATGTTGCTGGCTATGTCAGATATGTAGTCCCCCAGCTGAGGAAACACGGCGGGACAAATGAATGTGTGCACGCAATTACACCAACCGTAAGCGCACACCAAGAGGCATACTCATCATGCACATCAATCACATCCACAACAACAGGCACATTTATAATCTCTAGTCAGGATTGTGAGGGAGGCAATGGTGGCTTCATTCATTATAGGGAGATTTAATTTAGATTAGCAGCTCCGGTGGGGCATAATCGCTTCCTTGGGATGGCAGTTCGCTATTTACTTACTGTACTTTTCATTGTTGCTTCATTTGACTGTTCTTTATTAGATGAATGAGGGTGGTCTCGTCAGCATTGTCTGAGGAATGATAAAACTCTAAGCATCTCCTTATAATATCTCCTCCCGGGTGACCTATGATGAGTAATTGCACAAGTGAGAGCGTATTGATTCTTTTCACTGACTAAGCTCAACACCCTTCCTCTCGTACAACCTGACCTTCGGTGTGACGTAAAATAAAAAAAAATAAAAAACCTCCTACTGCCTCCGGCCACACAGGTTCACTTGGGGTAAAAACATGTCTTGCCCAAAAAGAGATGCATCTTCATAACCATAATTGCCATTCAGGTCCAGCGCCGCCATGGGCGAGAGGAAATCGCATGAGGTGAAAAGTTAAGCTGTCTGGAATCGATTGAAGGATTGAAGCCAGAACGACAGCGTGTTGCCGTGTCTTTTCAGGCTGCCTCTGCTGGGATCCAGTGGCGAGTCCTTTTCTATTTGAGCAGTTCGGGCCCTTCACAAGCTGTTGTTACCTCCAGATGAACTAGTCAACAAAAACTCATCCTTTCCTTGAGGCAATTGGAAATCACTGCCTTCAGAGGACTCTGAATGAGCTTCATGCATAAATCAGATTTGGAGATCGCTCTGTATGAGTGTGGTGGTTCCCATACAGCTCGTCCTAGCAGTTTGAAATAGTAAAATATTGAGATTACAGCAATGTGAAGAGATGGGAAGACGGCGTGATAAGTCGCTCGTTCAAAGCAGAGATTTTCAAACTGAGACGTGCTCAGTCAAATTTGAACACGGACTTGATATGTGTTAGATTTGCTGCTTTCTGGGGGTGTAATTGTTTCTTGTCCATTGAAAATAAATATCTAAAACTTCGCCTTGAAATCCTGGATTAAAGATACTCCACAGTTTGGCATAAAACCATGTTGAAGCCGATAATGTAATAACAGCTGATAACGTAATAAGAGCTGATAACGTAATAAATTTGCCCTTTTTGAAATGTAAGAGGCCAATAATGTAATGACGGGCCAATAACGTAATAAAAGTCTTGAACCGATAACGTAATAAGTGTTGGACAATAACGTAATGATTTATTACATTATTGGCTCAGGTATTACATTTGCAAAGTTTTTTTTTCTTTTACCAGGTCAATAACGTAAAAAATATTACGTTATTGGCCAAGGACTTTTATTACGTTATTGACCTATTACATTTCAAAAAGGGCAAATTTATTACATTATTGGCTTCAACACCATTTTTTAAATTAAAATCCATTGGAGCCAGAGATTTTGAAGCCAGCATCTAGTG
The DNA here is from genome assembly GCA_900323345.1 of Pseudochromis fuscus. Taxonomy (NCBI): domain Eukaryota; kingdom Metazoa; phylum Chordata; class Actinopteri; family Pseudochromidae; genus Pseudochromis; species Pseudochromis fuscus. The sequence continues at coordinate 17,163 of OOFC01006594.1, forward strand.
GCCGTTGGGTGTATTACAACTTTTTCCACTTCCACATTGGCTTCATTTTTAAGACCCAATTGCTCCATCGTCAATTCCAATATACAGTATTTTAGAGACAATGTAATACATCCATTCATCAAAAATAAATCTAAATACATCATCTATGTCTCCATCCTTATTACGTTATTGGCTTCAACAAACCTTTTTTTATTCGTGGTAGATTTCTGCACATGCTTGTGCACAGTGCAAACCAAAATCACTAACTGGTAATGACCTCTGCTGAGGAGGTTATGCTTTAGCTAGCATGTTTCTACTGAACAGATCTCAAGGAAAAATTGTTAGTTACATTTTGTCCAAGATCAAAAGACGGGATCCTGTCCAGAAAACAAAAAAAAATTGCATCATGCCTCCACTTTTAAATCCCATCCTATCAGCTGCCTGTGTCTGTCTCTTACCTCTTTATGTTTCTCCACCAGCCTCGTCAGTCTCTCCACCAGGTGAGTGACGAAGATGACATCCATGACGTCAGTGAAGTGCGCCGCCCTGCTGGTGAAGGCCACCAACTGTTGTCCCAAAGGCTGAGCGTTGGTGGTATTAACAGGTATCTGGAATTTCAAAAAACAAAACACAGCAGTAATATTTTCACTGAGTCCATCAACACAATCCAACACAGACATAACATCAAACAATTAATAAAATAAACAATACGTATTTGTCATGCTGTTTCATGTTTCTCCGAGCAGCTTTGCAAACTTCATTACTTTAATGTGTTGCAATAATCCCATGAGGAACGCAGAGGGAAGCAGCTTGTTGTCAGTCAGTTTGTATTATGTATATAAAAGCAATACCTGCAGGCTACAGATGAATCAATGCAAGTGTTAGTTTGCGTCTTCTAAGAAAATCAAGTTATTAAATCTTGTAGGTTGGCAAATTTGTGAAAGTCAACATGTCAAATATCATCATGAGCTTGTTAAATTACAATTGATTTATGTGCGAAGGACAAAAGCTGAGGTGCAGTCTCCCCAGAGTTTCCCAGCAGCTGTGATACCTGGGTCAGCTCATGCAGCACGCGGGTCAGCTCGCTGGCGTACGGGCACTGAGTGTAGTCCTCTTCAGCCCAGCGCCCGGTGCGGTCGCAGCGC